>CAJUYH010004029.1:0-29142 GCA_910591685.1 Galerucella tenella | reverse complement strand
TTTGGAAACATATCAATGCAAACTTTATTTATGAAACATTAAAAATATTCATTTTAATGTACAATTATTAAAAACGCAGTTATTGAAATTCATACTAGGAACAGTGATATTGATGAACAAATGAATAAGTGAAAAAACCACTAGTGTATTTGTTGCTTTAAAAGTTAAAGCTATCTTTTGCCGCTGTCAAAGTGACAATTGCACTGTGGCATATGCGATTTTTTATACATGAATTGAATTGTCCCGTCAAAATTGCATGTCAGTCTTATTATTATTAGGGCCAGTTGTATGTAACGTAGTTAACCAATTGATCAACTGAACCAGGTTCACATGTTGACCATAGTCAAATCAATCAATCGTTGTACGAAAGGTGATCGTGTTGTGGTCAGTTGAACCACGGTCAAGTTGATATTTTTATGTTGGTTATCCGAATCTCTAGTAACATTCGAGCATTTTTATCAATATTGTTGGTACTAACTTGAAAAATCGTCACAGTTTTTGTATACTGTGGAATATACAATGACAGTCAATGATCAAAAGCGTGCTTGGCGTTAAGTGTGTTCTCTTTGAAGTGAAAAGATGGCAGATGAAGAAAACAAACGTACTCCAAATTTCAGTGCATCTGAAGAATCGACGCTGATTTCTCTAGTTGCTCAGTATAAAAACGTTATGGAGTGTAAGAAAACGGATGCAGAAAGTTCTCGGCATAAGACAAATTTGTGGCTTCAGTTGGCTGAAGAATTTAATTTCATCAGTTCAACTACACAACGAACAAGTGACGTACTGTTTAATAAATATAGTAATATTAAAAAAAGAGTCAAGAAAAAGTATGCTGACGAAAAATGTTATGTTCAAGGCACTGGCGGTGGTCCATATAAAAAAAATTAAATTGCAGTGCCTTTTGATATTCTGAATCTATCAAAAAACTCATTTTCCGTCCACTCTTCAAAATGATTTTTTCTTGCTCGAAATATGCGAGCGTTTCTCCATAAACCAAAAACCCAGCATAAAATCTCAATAAGTAATAAAAGTCGTATACAAATAAGTAAATAAACCTTCTTCTACTTCTCTTATCATTTCTAGAAAATCCTCATCATCCGTTAACTCTTCAAAATAATCCACGTTTTCCATTGCAAACAATAAAAAGTTGTGAAATTATAGTATATGACAGTCAATTATAAGATATGTCACATCAGAATTTGACGTTTATTCAATGAACTTTAGTTAAACCACCATTTTTGGTGGTTCAGGAAATTGCATAGTTAACTCATGAGTTAACCACAATAATCCTTGACTACGTTTCGTACAACACTCTAATAGCTGTGATCATAGGTTAACCATAGACATTAGGTTAACTATGCTTCATACAATTGGCCCTTACTGATTTTATTTGGAAGTTATGATTGAACGCAATAAAAGAAAACAATAATGGTGGGTATGTCTTTGTTGAATCGTATGATTCGCATGATATGACTGCATTTGACTATAGCACAAAGAAGACATCGGGGTCAATAATGGCCAATACCTATAAATAGTTGTAAGTAAATTTTTGTACTTTCTTTTTTCGATGAATAGCAGTTGTTTAACCGATAATTGTGATAATGGATCAAACTACTAGTTCTCGAATAGGCGCTGGACTACTAAATTGCAAGGGCGCATACGAAGTACAATTCCGAATTAGTTTCATCGCGTGCTGGAACGAACCAACAATAATCAATTCGTGATTTGGATCGAATAATTTCATCATGAATTATATTATCACGAGTAAATATTAATTTTTACATTTAATCCCCTCTGAAATCCATTGCTTGGAGACGTTAGTGTAATTCTGGATGAAACCGAATAACTTTCCGTTTCTACGACGTTGGTTATGGACGCAAGAGAAGTTCGGTGGCGTCGAGACGGTCGGAATAACTTATCTTATTAGCCACGAGAGCGAAAGTTAAACTCTGCATTAGAGAGATGGTTAATATAATTAAAATCTCAAATCTGTAGAGCTTTTTAAAGGGATGGGGGAGGTTCGTTTCTTTTCAAACGCCTCCTCGACAATTATATTAATAAAGGGACAGACGGTTGGGATATTCGTTTCAGAATAACAGTCCCACTCGGAGCTTTTTATTAAATTATGTTCTTTCAATTATACTTCTTTAAAGTTGAGGAAGTGATCTTGATATTATTGAAAAAGTATAATGTGAAAAAGTTTGCTCGGAGATGGCATGATTACACTTTTTTTAAATAAGATTTGTGAAAACATTATAAAAATTGATATAGATAGGGAGACTGTTGATCGTACAATAGGCTTTTAATGGATAAAAGAAGTTTTGACTTACCTAAGCCTTTTACCATACACAAAAATAACTTCATTTCAATTTAAAGTTTCTCGCTTTCTCTCTTCAATCGTATAATTTACAGGCCTAGTAAAAATTTTCAAAGAAGGTGTACCCCACTTTTAAAAATCTTTTTGGACGAGATGTCATAAAAATAAATAACGTCTTAATGTCTAATAGAAAAACAGGAATTCATTGAGGGCTCATCCAGCGTACGCTTAGCATTGTTCTATTTGATCTGGAGACTGTACATTTGAATTACAAATAAGGTCACAGCCAGAGAGTCATAGAAATGAGAAAGCGACTCCAAAATTAATTTTAATTCATGTCGAGCGTCGGCAGAGAGCAGCACACTTGGAAAGACTGATTGAAAGTTCAATTAGCAAATAACAATATTTGGTGAGCGCGAAATTGATATGCAAATTTGTCAATTTCTTCCGCTGACACTTTATTTAAATTCGACGGTAATGGATTGGATGAATTTTATAAAATTGGAAAATATTAATTTATTGCAATCTGACTAATGAATTGGATCTCCCAAAATTTCATCCATTTCATATGTAATCTATGATATTTGCTTCCGGGCATGTGTAGATAATCATTTTCCATTATTCAAATTTTGAATCGTCTTTGACTAATGAATTGGAACTACAATCCTTTCTGCAATCGATCCTTCAATTACTATTCCCAATTGAATTATTTCCAAATTCAGAGGCTCTCTAACAAAGCATCATATTATTTCATCCAATTTCCACCAGAATGTACAAAATTTTGGCAGCATCCAATAAAGAACTGTCTAAATAATGACCGCAGTAAAAATAATGGTGATTAATTTCACTTCTTTTACGTATAACAGATAGTTCGCCTTGAAAACGTGCAAAATAGGGACGGAAGCCTACTGAACTCTTCAGTGCACCTAGGTAAATTTTAGACTGTTGACCTACTGCCCAACTGGACAACAGGATAAAAAGATACTGGCCAACTAGATAGCTTAAACCGACCAACTGAACACCGATAACTATTCTTAAATGTTGACCTCGGATACAGGATAACTAAAATGTAGACACTAAACCCTAGTGGTCCTAAACTTAGACCGGAGCTTCACCAAACTGGAAAATGCCGTTTGTTTTCGCCAGTTTGATATAGTCGAATTTGTTTATTCAAGACGGTGGATATTATACCGGTGGCAAAGCTGCTTGTGGGCATTGCAAGAGTGATTGATATTTGTACTTGAAGATCTAAATCGCTAGGTGCTATAATTATACTCTTCAGATTTCTGAAACAACGAATAGGCTGGACCATGGATATAACAGTCTTTAACCTTCCACAGTTAACAGGCGGTGTCACAGACCGATCGTTCTAAAAATTCACGTTAACTCCCAAACAATATGAAGACGCGGTAACGTAGCCTAGTGGCCTCATCTGTTAGTATGCTCCAGTCAGTGCTAAGACGGCAGTAACACAGGCAGCTTCCTTTTCCATGTGCAGTAAATTCGGTGTGTGATACCGACGATAATAGTACGTGTTGAAGCACGCCTCTGCATGCCAATTTCCAGAACCAACAGAAACGTCACTATGGACAATTTTTTTACCAGCTAGGTACTTGCAGATATCCTGTTAAACCAGCATAAGCTTACAGTCCTGGAGACAATCAGAAAAAATAGAAAAAATGTAATTCAATTAACCTTCAAAAAGACCTGAACAAACAAGTACGTTTGATTTTCAAGAGAACTGTACCATTGTATCCTACATTTCCCAAAAAAATAGAAATGTTATACTCCTTTTCACCATGCATCACAATGATACCATAGACGTGAAAACAGGAAAGCCTGAAATTATAGTAACTTATAACAAAACTAAAGGAGGGGTAGACAAGATGTGCGCAGCATATAACTGTGCAAGAGCTACAAATAGGTGGCAAATGGTACTTTTTTTATTAGTCAGTGAATGTTGCTGCTATCAACTCACATATATACAAATAAAACTATGCCAGCCTGGAGAACAGACCTAGTAAATTACCTAGAGGAACAGGAACAACTTGGGTTGCAGCTACTGGACGAACATATTCGCCGACGTGCAATGCAAGATAATATACCACGACAAATTAGGTTACGGATTAAACAAATATGTAATATTTTGTAACAGCAAGAAAAATAGAAGAAGATATACAGTGCATCTGTGAGGAGTGTGTAACAGATATACAGTGCCATTCAAAAGCCCCCTCCCCCCTCATATCTTTTGAACGGCTACACTTACATCAATAAAATTTGGAGAGTGAAAATAAAGTGTTGTAAACTTCTCTACGAATGGTAACAGGTGACGTAATAGTAATAGATGACGTCACAGTGCCACTCTGACCAATAATTTTGAATAGGACCTTATGGCAAGCGATATCTCGTTTGGAAGACATTGACATAGCCATATTAATTTTGTTTGGGTTGAAACTAATTTTGACGGATAAATTGAATAAATACCAAAATTATTGAAATTATTTTTTTAAATTTAATTAATCAAATATCAACAATGGATTCCTATAGCAAGTGTTCGAAATGTGCTCCGTCTACTTCCTGACAGTAATACATCCTATTAGTAAACTCTTGTCGTACTCGTTCGAATGTGTCAGCTGAAATTGCATTGCATTCTTCAATAATTCTTTCTTTCAAAACGCCAATACTATCTGGTGCCGTAGTATAAACCTTGGATTTCAATTACCCCCACAGAAAAAAATCTAATGGTGTCAGATGTGGTGACCGAGGTTGCCATTCTATAGGACCTCGCCGGCCGATCCATCTACCTCGATATTCTTCATCCAGGTAACGTCTTACTGCACCATAATAATGTGCAGGAGCACCATCTTGTTGAAATGTTATTTCCAGATGGCCGAATTCATCTGGATTATCTTCCAGAATTTCAAGAATTAACGGCTAAATTGCATTTTGTAACATATCCAGATACACTTCACCGCTTAAATTTGAATTTAGGAAAACAGGACCAACTATGTGGATTCCCAAAATACCTGCCCAAACATTGACTTTTTCTGGAAATTGGGTATGTTGTTCACGAAAGGTGTGAGTATTTGTGTCACTCCAATACCTTACATTTTGTGTATTCACATTTTCATTGAGGCAAAAAGTACTTTCGTCACTGAAACAAATTGTTTTTGTGTAATGTGGGTTTTGACTAATTTTATTTGTCATACATTCACAGAATTCGAGTATTCTGTAGGGGTCGTCATCCGAAATGTGGTGCACCATTTTTAACTTGTATGGATGAAATTTATTTTTAGCCAAAACTCTCTGTACTGTAATTTTACTTACTTCACAGATAGACGCAACTTTAGTTTAAGAGGAAGTAGGGCTTACTACCATTTCAGCAACTATGTATATCAATTTTTTTATCATCACTAAATGTTGGTCGACCAGATCGTTTGGCATCTTGAACACTACCTGTTGCTTCAAAATTGTGAAAAAGCTCCCTCAAATAAGTTCTCGAGATAGGGCGATCTGGGTATCTCTCATTAAATAAACGTTCCACTTCATGTTGATTCTTTCTAGATTCACCAATTATAAAGATAGCTGCTACTTTGTCGGCTTGAGTACATACCATTTTAAGTTATGAAATCAAACAATTTTATTCTGTTAAATCCACATTATATTGTAGATTAATGTAGATTTAACAAAATAAAATTGTTTGATTCCATAACTTACTATGGATCTACATCAAGTAAAAGCCTCATCTATTCAACATACCATTTTGCCTATGTAAACTCTTAAACGTCTCGTTAAACAATAATAAAATAAAATATTTGAGCTATTTAGAAAAACTTTGCAAAGCAACAAATACTATAAAATTAAAAACGTTAATTTTTTTGACAACTAACCAGAGGCGGACTGAAAAATCTTCAATATTTAAATGTGAAATAATAATTTTGGTATTTATTTAATTTATCCGTCAAAATTAGTTTCAACCCAAACAAAATTAATATGGCTATGTAGCCAATGTGCCTTTCAAACGAGATATCACTTGCCATAAGGTCCTTTTTAAAATTATTGGCCAGAGTGGCACTGTGACGTCATCTATTACTATTATGTCACCTGTTACCATTCGTAGAGAAGTTTACAACACTTTATTTTTACCCTCCAAATTTTATTAATGTAAGTGTAGCCCTTCAAAAGATACGAGGGGAGGAAGAGGGGACTTTTGAATAGCACTGTATATCAATAACCATGTTTGAAGTGATAGTTATATCTAAAATCTAGGCTTCTCATACTATAATCTCGCTTTAACACTTCCTAATGTTTCTATTTTAATGATTTTTGAGTTGGTTTTTTATAGTTTTTTAACAACCTATAGTTTCCGTTGAGGCTGTCTAAAAATGTCAGTTTTTATTTAACTTTAAGTTTTCGCAACTGACTAAGGATTCATTATGTGAAAAAAAATAGGTTTTAGTATTTTTATTTATCGATATAATCCAGTCAAAATATTTTTTCTTTTGTTAAAAAAATTTTTTTGGTCAATTTCAAGCGTCGGTCTCTGACACCGTCGTTAACTTTTATGTGTTAAAAAATCATGTTAACTGTGGAAGGAAAGAGCGACAAACTTGGTGCTAGTGAAGATGTTTTTTATATTTAAAAGTATTATGGTTCAATTAAGAATAATCCATTGTATACGAGCAACTTATTCAATTAATGGTTGACACCTAAGTGGATGTGAGATCATCCAATATTATTTAAATCCGATGAATCAATGGATATACACAAAGTTTTATTTTATATATTATTCACGATGGATAATCTTGAAACAGTGGTTAATAGCTCGTCTCACCAATCCTCAATACAGTTTTATCCAACTTAAATTCACCTCTGGTGTAGTATATAAAAAAGCGAAAGTGTTATATAGGTACGGTTCGTTCTGGCTTCGGAAGCGTTTTTGTATTTTGCTTTCTGTCTGTGCCCCTTTTCGTTAATCCAATCTCAGTGACAGTGACGAGTTTCGATCAGCAAATCCGAAACCTTTTAATATAGAGATGTGTTACGTTCGTAAAAACAACAGGAGTAATATAACGGCTAGAATATATTTTATTCTTCATACAGTATACCTTCTATTATCTTTTTGTATGAACAATTATTTTTACATATTAAAATTAAACCACCTATTTAACAATAAAACAATCATACATTTCGAACAGATGAGAAAGCGGTATTGAATATTTGAAAATTAATTTTAATCCTGAACATCTTCTCTTGATATGGTTAAAAATTGAGTAATTATTCATATTTTTGACCTCTTTATAAATATGAATATAAATTTAATATTATATTAGGTATATTTAATAGACGATAAATACTAATTAGTCTGTACAAAACAATTCCAGATAAGAATATTATTTTGTTTCATACTTTTTTCAGTAGTCGGGTTCTAGTTTTTTAACTTACGTGATAATAAGCATTTCAATTGCCAAAAAAAAACACTGTCTGATTTGGTTGGCATTGAATTTTCATTGACCAAGTTTGTTATTTGGAAGTGTTGAAAACTCTCTATTCAACCGAAAGTATTGTTTTAAGAATAGTCTGAATTTGAACCTCTATTTTATTAAAAACCATGTTATAAAGCAAATGCGGATGAGAAGTTCTAACTAGTCTGTCTATATGGGAATATTTCAAATTTTATTGATGAATAAAACAGGCAAACCCTCATTGCGGAATATTAATATAGAATTTTACGAATGCTACGGCGCTTCCTGAGAATGACCACCAATTATTCTGAATGTGCTTATTAGGAAATTCCTTACTTAATTGTAGGAAATAAAGTTTCATAGGCAGTTTGAAATACTACACGAAGATTATTATCAAGCGTTCCGTACAAAAAATTGTTGTGATGTAATTATTTGTTCTTTTTCATTCTCTACTTCCAGTTCTTAACTACGAGTAAGTAGTCAGGTAGTTCAATGAATATACCTTTTCATACAATTCGTACATTTTAAGCCGCGTTTCTACTAGTAGTGAATCATGAACGTCAGTCATGATAGTTGTATTAAAATCCAAGAAGTTTCACGAAAATTGTCTTAATTAAGGTACACACAGTTAGTATAAAGCGCTGGTGGCAGAAAAGTAGACGATAGTTGACGTAAGTAGATTCTTCAATGGAGCTAGGTATATCACTTAGAGGATGGAAAACTTCAGAAATATGTTGAGGATATCTGTATACCATCTTCAGTATTTATCAATCCCAAAATTCAGAAAATATCACACTAATATGAGCTACTGGCTACTGACTCTTAAAAGCCTGGAATATGCTCACGATCGCCCACACGAAACAAAAATCAAACACTGATGCTTTCTCACGAATTAATCAATTTTGGTGAGTTTTGCCAGTCAAAAACTCTTCTTGCATTCTTATTATATACCTAGTGTTTGGTTGCAAAAACTAATGATACGCAAATGACAGTTTTTGTTTCTGGCCAGAGCATTTGTTCTCTTCCTATTGACAAGAGTTTTATATTTGGCAATTCGATGTCAACATCGATAAGAGTCAAGTGCTTTTAAAGCCGCTAGCCATCTTAGAAAATTTTTAGTTTATCATGTATGAATTTGGTTTCCTCCAAGCTATTGATACATGGGTCATGGAATACAGTTGCATTGGATCCTAGGCAGGTTGATTCTTCTGTCGAAGTTATGCGACCATATAGAACTGCACCAGCTTCTGGGGTGTTTTTGAGCCATATGCTTAACAAAAACTATCTGCACCTAGTAGCTTTTTCTTTCGGAGGATCCAGTCATCTATTTTTGGGATTGGGATGGTGTGCTGCTGGAGGTCAGTGTCCATCAGTCTTTGCTCCGTGTTAGCTGTTTTGTTCATTTGCCAGTTATAAAGTCAAAGTGGAAAAATAATGTTCCACCAGCTTAAGTGATATAAGTAGGTGTGCTGTTGGAGGCATTAGTCGGATGTAAGTGTCCACCAGCCTTTCTGCTTCGCTCCGTATAAGCTGTTTTGTTCATTTGCCAGTTTAGTTTAGTTATGAAAGTGAAAGTGGAGAAATAATTTTCCACCAGCTTTAATCATATAAATAGTTGTGCTGTTGGAGGCATTATGTCGGAGGTCAGAGTCCACCTGCCTTCTGCTTCGCTCCATACAAGCTTGTTTCGTTAATTTGCCAGTTATAAAGTCAAAGCAGAAAAATAATTTCCCATCAGCTTTAGTGATGTAAGACATATATCAAGTCGGTGGCTGTTGTTTTTATGGAATTAAAATTGGTAAATAGAAAGTTATGAGTATACTTATTTTCACAAAGATGTAATCTGTTAAGCGTATGGAATACTATGATTAAAACTTGAAGGTTTTGCGTTGTGAGTTTAGTAAATGGAAATAAATGGAGATCATTTTCGCGTAAAAACCCAATGGAATATGATAAAAATGTATATTAATTATTAACATTATCCCATCCTATATAGATTCTGTTCGGAATTTTAAATTTATACTTTGGGTATGTTGTATTTTGAACTAATTACTGGATACTGATATTGGCATATTGTTTAATTCATTAAATATCCCAAAACCAATTTAACAGCGTAACAAAATATACAAATTTAAAATTGATATAGTAAAAAACAGAATATTGTAAAATTAACGTTTATCTATATAAAATTATTTAAATTTTTGGTTGAAAATAACTTCCTGAAATTACGATAATTGAATGCAATTTGATATTCTTATGTGAACATTTGGCTTATTTATTGATTTTAATTCACTATTGTAACGATGCTTTTTATTCTAAACGTATAACTGCTAAAGAAGAATTTGGGACCTGGATAAATGTTTTGTGCGGAATTTCAAATGATAAAGCAGGAAGAAAAAGGAAAAGTGTACTCTTTTTAGATTTCCAAGCTTCCGTAAATATTTATTTACATCTTCAGGCAACTACAAAAGTGGGAAAAACGCATAATTTACAAAACAGCTGCTACAACAGTTTTATAACTTATGCTAATCAGAATGTATGCTTGATCTCTTCATTAGGAAAACGTTAAGCTTACCTGAAAAAATCCTGCAGATATCCCAATATTCCTTCGAGAAATACGTCTAAAGTAACCCGAGGCTTTTATTAAACCAACAAATTTTCGTAACTCTACTATCTGTAGTTTTCCAATAACTTTTAATGGACAGTTTTCGCTGGCATCCTGCTGTGTGTGTAACTTGCTGCGATATCTGTACTTGAAATTAAATTATTTTCCTGTTTTTAATTGAAAATTATATACATATATCTGATTTCGAAAATTTAAATCAATTGCTTTTTTTATAGCAATATCTACTTGTGTACAGTTGAAACAGGTTACAGACTGAGACGAAAAAAACCGAAAATAAGCTCCTGAAATCTAATTAAGCTTCAAACTCATAATTCGTTATCATATCTGTGAACTCTGGAGTTAGCGTGGAAACGAGTCTGGAATATTTATAATCAGTCAGGTTTTTGTTCTGAATTACCTTTTGAAATAAAAACATATTTAAAATTTTAGTTGATGCTATTGAAATTAAATCGTTTCATTGTTACGAACTGAGAAATTTCCATAACCTTTCACGTTTTATCTTTATCTGTTTCATTCAATTTTATTGAATTGACAGGAAAATTACAAAACATATTCATGACAGAATATTCTCCCTTCAAATCTTTAATATTGTTGAGTTAAATTGTGAAGAGCTGTAGATACATTTGACTCTATTTTGGATTTCGAAGATGAAATTTTTAGTAAATGGGAGTGTTGCTTAATGGTTTTAAGCTTTACGAACAAGTTTAACTCAAATTAGCAATACTAGTGGTAATTGGTTTGTACAGGAATAAAAAGAAAAGGCACAAAAACCTTAGTACTTAAAAGTAGAACGCTAAAATAAACTAATTATTTTTCAGTGAGCTTAGAAATTTAAGAATAAAGGTTGAATGAGATTAAATTGATGTACTTTTATTGAGTATTGTAAGCTAAGTAGTTCTCTGCGTAGGTTTAGTGGCATTTCTCCTGACTCTACAAGAATGCTTTCTCTTGGGCTCGTGTGAAATGCTCCTGTTGCTAACCGTAATGCTGAGCATTGGATCACATCAAGTTTTGTTAATGCTTTTTTGTTTGCTGAAGTGTACACTATTGCTCCATAATCTAAGTGAGATCGAATGTAATATTTATAAATATTTAGGAGAGTATTACGATTGCTTCCCCAATTGACGTTTGATAATAGTTTTACCTGAGAGACAGGATTTCGTGAGTTGTTCGCAATGTGAATTCCAATCAAGCTTCTGATCGAATGTTATTCCCAAATATTTGATTTCGTTGACGACCGTTATTTGCTGATTATTAATTGTGAGGTTTTACAATATTCCTGTATTCCTGTATTCCGACGAGTGAATAGGATGCACCTGGTTTTTTGTGTGGTCAGCTGCTATCCATAAATCTTCAGCTTTGAAAGTATTTCGGAGATAGCCACTTGTAAATTGTTTTGAATTGTTTACCTCTTGTGTAAATTACAAGATCATCAGCGTATAGGCTGGCATGCACTGGTGCTGCTATCGTTGAAGCAATATCATTAATAGCCCCTAGGAATGAGGTTACACTCAATACAGATCCCTGAGATGTTCCGCTTATTTGGACATGGTCCTCCGAAAATCTTCCGTTGATTTTAACATTGAAATGTATGATAATAAATGTATAATAAATGTATGTATCTATGTATAAATGTATAATAATATCTGGAATTTCAGTTTTAATACGTACTGTGTTAATGATAATATTTAATGTTGAACATATTTCCGTATCATTAAGGCATTAGGCATTTATACAACATGTACATGCAGATGCGTAATTCAGATTACATACAAAAATTTCATAAAGAAAGAAACATTATCAAGAAATCTCCAAAAGTATTGCAAACACAAAACAATCCTCGTTATGCAATCGGAACTAACAAAGTTTGAGTTGAAAACCTTAAAAAGGTTTTTGGTGGAGGTTTTTTAAACATATAACGCTCTAAAAAACACGAATATGAGAAAAGCAAATGAACGAACGCTAGAATGCGCCTGTATATATTATTTTCTTCCCAAAAATTGTCAAATTATTGAAAACGTTGTGTAATAAGAAATAATATTAGAATAAAACGTCACGCGAATCAAACATTAACTAAAGGTAAATAGGGGGTGCACTGGGCGTACGGTCCGAGGAATAAATTTCACTAAATTATAGGGATACATATATTAGGTAGTGCACTTAGAAAATCATATCTCGAGCTACGAGTGTGGACGAGGAAGGCAACATAGATAATTCATCATTTAAAAGGCGTTTTTGTGAAGTGGGTGTGCCCTTTTTCCTTTTTCGATAATTAAAGTGAAGTTTGGCGAATATTTATCTGCCATATGTATAATCTCATATAGGAGCAACTGTAAGCAATATACATAACGTTATTCGAAGGCTGTCAAAATTGTACACAATTAATTTAAAGAATTTCGATTCGTGAATATTATCCTGATTGTGCTCTGTCCCATGGAATGATGTGTAAGTGGTTCTCTAACCAAATTTGCCTGCAATATTTTGCATATGAAAAAGGTATCCGCAAGGTGGGTGCCGCGATTATGATCAAAAACTCAAACGAATGTTTGGATATCTTAAAACGTCATCCAAGTGAATTTTCCTTTCGATGTGTCACAGTAGATGAAACTTGTGTACCTCATTATACCACAGAAACAAAAATACAGTCGAATCAATGGATTTTTTCGGTTTTTTCGACCAATAAGTTCATGGCTACAGTGTTTTGGGATTCCAAAGGTGTAATCTTTATTAATTATTTAAACAAAAGGAACAACGATAACTGGTCGCCAATATTATGCTTATTTGGTGACACATTTTGATAAAAAACTCAAGAAAAAACTACCTCAATTGTTGATGAAAATAGTTTTGTTCCATTCAGATGCTGCTGCATTAGTCTGCTATTGTTGCAGAAAAATTAGACGAATTGCGTAACGATTCAGTGCCTCACTCGCCAAATTCACCTGATCTGGCTCCGTAGATTATTTTCTATTTCCAAACTTAAAAAAATTGCTCAATGGAGAGCGATTTCGGACAAATGAAGAGGTAATTGAGGAGATAAACGCGTATTTTGCGGAACTTCCGAAAGATTCTTTTTTTGATGGTTTGGAAAATTGGAAACTCCCTGGACTAAGTGGCTGAGAGGTGGAAGGAGAATATGTTGAAATTTAAAATATTTTTTTTAAGGTTAAGTAACTTCTCCATTGAAAACTCACTCTTACATCAAACCGCCCTCGTATATCGCACCTTTGGAGAAACACTGACACGAATGCAAATTCATTAATTGTTCATCAAATTTATTTTTGGTTTTTGGCAGATAATAGTATAACAGTTCTAAGAAGTTAGATAAAAAACTATACAAATTGTTAGTTGATTTGAAAAACTGAAATTTTTGTTGTAGCCTCACTTAAGTCCATGATATTTTGGGAAAATTTAAAAGTGTTATTGTTCCTCTAACATTTTTTTGAGCTACGTTAAACAAAAAGAACATTGGAATACAAATTTTTGATTGAATTTGTACTTCATGGAATATAAACTCAAAACAAAATGATCGTGACCCAAAATTTTAAAACAAATAATTCTAAAAGGGTATACCTACATAATATTTTGGAAACATAATATTATAAATTAGCTTAAGTAGGATAAGAGGAAAACAATTTTGTAATTTTTTTTTAAGTTTGGTTGTGGATTCTTAGTAAATTAAGAATAAGAATAAGTAGCTGACGTATTTCTTTTTTGCAGTCGCTACCAGCAATAATAAAAATTAACACAGACTCTTTTTAGAGCGAGTATATAAACAGGTACAAGAGTACTCATTGAACGCTTTCGCGTAAAAACTTGAGCGTTTCTCTTTCATCTTCAAGCTTTATTAACTTTCTCTTTTCAGCCTGTAGAAAACAGTCTGAAGCTTCAAGCGAAACTCCCTTAATTCGTTTCGAGTTTTTATGAGACACGTAGATAGTTTCCCGTTTTGGCTCACAAAGGGAATTGCCAGTTTGTGCACGTAAAAGATGCTAAAATTCAGGGATCCGTCGACGATTCTTTAACTTTTTTTTTCTTTCGTTTTCTCTCATCTTTCTGTTAGTTGTTTTACTGGTGAAACTTTATACCCCGAGTCTTATGCATCGACCTTCCCAGAGTTTGTCTTTGGTGTGAATTGAAAAACGTTCTGGTTTTCCGAATCCTACAGAAAAAAGTTTCTCAATAACGCTTTCAAAATAAATCACTGCTTCTTAATGATTCACTATCCACCATTACATTATAATGAAATTTACAAAATCAAACAATAGACCGAAAAAGTTTCCAATTTTCCCACTCACCCCTACCAGTTACTTTGCTACTGGCTGCATGAGGACTACACCAACTGTTGCGATGGAGGATCGGTCTTCGGCCTCTCCACCATGTGATCGAGGCTGAGGCGGGGAGGGCTTTCCTGCGCTTGAAACGGCTGGGATACGTGCGAAGAGGGGAAGAGTGCAGGCACGTCAAGAAGCTCCGGCTCCTGGAAGATATTCCAGTTCTGGCTCGAGAGGATGATCAATGCCTGCGTAAGTACTACTTCGCTATCCCATACAGGGCCATGATACGGGATAAAGAGTCCTGGGAAAAAGAGAGGAATACACAGCCTAATGGGACCGTCTGGTACACAGATGGCTCATGCTCCGGTGATAGAGCAGGGGCTGGAATTTACTCCAAGAACCCCAAAACACAGGTTTGTGTACCATTGGGTGAGGGTGTATCTGCATATCAGGCCGAGATTTATGCTATCTTGGAATGTGCGCAAATAAACCTAGACAGAGGTTATGTGGATCGACGCATATACTCCGACAGTCAGGCAGCAATTAAAGTCCCGAGTGGATATACCAGAACCCAGGACTTGCTAACGAATGTCGAGAACGACTTGCTAATCTTGCAAGGCGGAACGTGGTGCGGCTAGAATGGATTCCAGCCCACTCTGGTTTTGAAGGCAACGAGATGGCGGATGCACTGGCTGCGGAAGGGGCGGCAGCTCCTTTCTGCGGCCCGGGCCCGACCCTGTGCCTAACAAAACAAAGAATACGCAAGGAGACGAAGAAGTGGCTGATGAATCAGCACCTCGCTCATTGGAATGCTCTGCAGGGTCCTAGACAATCCAAACTTCTACTGAAGGGATGGACTGATGGACACGCCAGGGCAGCCACTACCAAGGAGTAGGCTAAGGAAGATAGCAGGACTCCTAACAGGGCACTGCTGTATGAGGAAGCACCTCTACAATCTAGGAGTAGAGAAAAGTTCCCTATGTAGGGGTTGCGGCATGACTGATGAAACGTCAGTTCATGTTCTCTTAGAGTGTCCACACTGAGCTGTATTACGCAGGCGAATCTTCGGAGTTACTGTCATGGCTCCTGGAGACACAAGCAGGCATCCACTGAAAAAGGCTCGTGGCCTTTATTGAAGGGCTCGGCTTCATGGATGACTAGGTAGCAGGAATGGCACAATGTGCCCGCCAGTGGCCTCAGTGTCGGAACCTTGGCTTGAGTTGTCCAGGACAAGGCTCGCCTGCACATTTAGTAGTGGTAGTAGTAGTACTTTGCTAACTTACGTATAGAATTATCTAATTGCGAATATTTAAATTTTGTGGTAGACTCCGTTTCACATAAGAAGAAGCCACGTGAATTTTGCCAACTGTCTTGCGCAGAAATCAAAATTGGTCTTGTTTAACTATGTCACCTCGTCACGAAAATTTAAAACCATTGGTGCTATAAACAAACATCGCCAATCGAATTATTTTCATATACCAGTGTCCATTGTATGTGGAACTATCTCGAAGAGCTTCAAATAATTCGCAAATATGTTTTAGTTGAACGATACATACGATAAATACATGTTTAATATTGTTATTTTACAAAATGTGATGACGTCACGCTACTGATTTAAAGTCGAATGTCAATCTCACAAAATGACACTGGTTTTGACAACTGCAGCTTCAAGTTGCTTCTTCTTACGTGAAACGAAGTCTCCTATAACGATATGTTTATTATGAAATGATAATGTTTTTGTGATATTATTGTGGACAATATTTTAAATTAAATTAATAAGTGTCTTACAGGATTTTAACGACATTTGAATAACAATTTGGGTGATGATAGTTTATTTAACATTCATTGAGTGTTAAATCGAGGGCAATTGTATCTATGTGCTAAAAGTGAGCAGAAAAAGATGCTGCATTGCATAGCGTGGCGTGGCTGAGCCTGAGCATCGGTGGACCGATTTCAAGCGGGTACAAAACCACAATGTTATCACAATTTCGTGTCTATTCACTGTCGCTGTCGAAGCCAGAAAATATACAATAGAGAATTTGAATGGCATTATCCGCGAGTGCTGGTTAATAATTCCAGGAGCAACATTAACGTACGAACAGTGGCACAGACAGCTGCTGTTAC
Organism: Galerucella tenella; assembly: GCA_910591685.1. Classification (NCBI taxonomy): domain Eukaryota; kingdom Metazoa; phylum Arthropoda; class Insecta; order Coleoptera; family Chrysomelidae; genus Galerucella; species Galerucella tenella. The sequence goes on along the minus strand of CAJUYH010004029.1, from coordinate 12,336 downwards.
AGGATGATTTTCATTATTGAGAATTCCTCAGTCTAATACAACTAAAATATTCACAATTACATTAATAATGTTGGATAAATTAATAAATAAAAAAACTACACAACAGTATTATAACATATATTATTCGACTGGTTTCACAAATAACATTTCATCAATGCAATAATTCACTCCTGACGATTCCATTCTTGCTGTACCAGACATGCAAATTATATGTAATTGCTGGCTTGCTTAGATAGGTGCACAACCAGTGCAGATGAGTCAATAATCATCCTTCAAATACAGGACCTTCTTGGATTAGATTGGATGAGGTAGCTAATCAGCCTATTCCTTTGCGACATTTTCCGACCTATTGTAATGCTCTGACTCTAGATAACATTCTCCATCCCGACTCTTTGTTCTTAGTCAATCAGTATCCTAACTTCCACGTAGCTCCTTACCGCCTGGTACAGGAAGCCGCTCATTCATCAGACAGTAGCACTGCAGTTTCCTCTGCTAGGTGACATACTCTGCACATGTCTTCGCTCGTCAACCCCATTAGCTTTACGTGCCTGTTAAGCTTACAGTGTCCGGTTAACGTACCTACTACTGCTTCGACAATTTTCCTATTTTTGTTTGCCTTAAGAGTGGGCGAAATTGTTCTCATTATCTGTCATCTCTATCTCTGTGCTGGTGAGATTACCCACCAATCTAGAGATTTCTATGCCACCCATTTCCTTGGGGTCATATTTGTCGTCGACTTTGCGCAGGACATAAATGGCATAAATGATTCTCGCCATTCATTGCCCTTATGATCCTGATGTCCTGGTACCAAGGATACCATGACCATGCAATGGTCTTCAAGTGCGTTTACGAATCCAATACTAGCTTAAAATCTATCTATGCAATCAAATCTGCCTTCAACAGTGACTGGTGACTGAACACTGTATCCCGAGGAAGCATCTGCACAAAATGGGCAAAGTGAACTTTATACTTTATGATGCAACACCTCATATACTTTGCTCCTGTGAGAACTTATAAGAACTTTTGAGAGAAAATAATACACCTATTACAACTAAGAAAGACCCTTCAGTCAATCTAGTGGGATAATATAGAAGACACAAATGAATTAATGAATAAAGTGAGCCTTCAGTGCATCTTAGCTGTCTCTGAGGATGGTAACTGAACGGTCTGTACTTTCCTACCTGTCGATTTTTTCAACGCAGTGGTGAATCGCCGTCATTTCCGCTTAGAAAGGTGTGATGTCCTTATATAGGCTTATTGGAATAGATATCCTTTATTTTACCTACAATTGTAACTCCTACCTTCTTACAGTGCATACTTCTCTATGTAACTTCACGAACAGAATATGCGATTTAATGTAATGAAAATAATTCTCCGATTTATTGTTTGATGGAAATGTGTAGTTTTGATTAAAATTAAATCACATTTATTATAATACGCCACTGTACAGATACATACATGCTGATGTTCAGGCGGTTTTATCAAGTTATATGGAATATAAAGTAGGCTGTACGTAAAACTGTCACGTTACAAGTTCAAATTTATAGAACAAGTGGATAACTGGATAACTTTTCATGCATAGAGTTCACGTCCATACCAACGCCAGATTAAATTAGATGGCATAAGTTTAAATGGTTCGGAAACCGAATTTTTTCACGATAATTGTCCATTGTTCAAACTACGAAATGCGAGAATAGGAATTGTTAATTAATTTCGAAAACGTCGAAAACGTGATTCTAAATCTGATTTCGGTAGGCGGTTCCCCTGTCTGTCTTTAAATAGACGTATTTTCAATGATTACCCGAGAAACCACTTAACGTAAGCTACAATTATAGTTCAAAAACCATTAACAGAACATTATTTGGACTGGGTTATTAACCCTAAGAAATATTTGATTAGTTTAATCTAGTCGATACGAGGAGGTTACTGGATAGAAGTGGGACATTTACTCAAGTTCTCAGTGTATATGTGGATAGCGGAGTGAATGACAATAAATATATTCTGCTGGTGGACACGGGAGCAGCTAGAACCATTATACGGTCGGAGATAATAAAATCTAAGAAGAAACTTCTGCCAACGAGGCTGCGACTCCGGACCGCAACGGGTGAGAGTGCCAATGTTCATGGAGAGACACAAATTCTATTGGGAATTGGTTCAAAAAAGTTCACGCATACGGTGATCGTAGCTGACATCGGAGAAGACATGATTCTGGAAATAGAGGTGATGAATTCACATGGTTTCCAGTTAGATTTTAGAAACAGAACCATTAAGGTAGGTTCCAAAGAGGTATTCCTTCATCCATATAAAGAGAGGACGGTGTTGGCAGCTGTACAGGAAGATACAGTTGTTCTACCTGCATGAACCGAAATCATGATAGTAGCGAGGCTACAGGGAAAAGAATATGGAAAAAGGTACACTGGTTGTGGTGGAGGCATGGGACCACGACGAGAAGGTTGGTAGAGGTGCATTAATTGGACAAGGATTGGTTACGTTGGCGGCTATGAAATTTTCTCAAATTTTTATGATAAAGAAAATTTTCTTCCTACTAAAAAATAACCTGAAACAGTTACCAGTTATGCACTCACGTGTCAGTGGCTAGTACTCATGTTTTAAACTATACTTGTGTTAAGAGTAGTTTTATTATTTATTTTGTTTGTTACATTCCTTGGACCGAAAATAAAATGCCACTTTTATAAAACATATTTATCGCAAACTCTAGTTTAAACGAAATTTCCCTAAAAACAGTGCCCTATAAATAAAAGAACATTTCATGGTAGTAACACTCTTTGTCCTCTCCCTATCTGATCTCGGTATTCAAGAAGAAAAAAAGAAATTTTCTACTATCTCCGCATTATTCTGATAATTTATGGGAAACTTTGCGCCCAACAATTCTAGTTTACATTTTGAAGGACATTAGCGTGTAATAGGGGGTCAGTATTCTTTCCAGTTTGTTGATTATCCAAAAATACGATACATTTTTTCATCAATCTTGAATTTCATTTGATCGAAAGAAGCTGAAACTAGAGACTCGTTGATCATAGAATTGATAAAAATTTATTATAATCAGTATACTCTTGAGCTGGGTAATGTGTAATTCTGTCGGAACCTTCCAAGTACGGTCGATTTCTCCGGAGTTCACTGTTTTGTAAACGAGGGTGATGAGATCAACTTGTTAATAACATTTCCGATGAAGCTTTATTGTTATCTTAAAAAACTACGGAGTGTTCACTACTAATTACAGCGTTAGTCCCAAGTTTATGTTCTGTGTCTTTAACCATTATCTCTGATCTGATGCATCTGTGCAATGAAATAATTTTCATAGATATAGCACTACTACGTGCCTATTATAAAAAACTACCTGTAGTAACGCAGCTGTCATGTTTCATACATCCAACCCTGTTTTGCTATTTTTGGTCTATAGGTTGAAAATAACTGTATACAAAATTTTTACAAGATGATCATTCTAAGAATACAATTCAAAATAGAAGTTTTTCACCTGGTTTTATGAATCCTGTAATTGCTAAGTTACATTTTATTGTCCCAGGGCATCACTAAGCTGGGAATTTTATGACGACTGTCAACTATTTGCAAATGCAACTTTACACTATTTAAATTTATTGACTGATTACAATCTAAAACATGATCAGCAACACTCGAATTCTTGTATTTGAATGAACTGCATGCTCTTTCTACCGAACTTTTACAGACCTCTTAGTCTGCCCAACATATTTCATATCACAATCATTACAACTAATTCCTCAAATACCACTCTTTTCCAAAGACCGTTCAGTACCAAGTGTAGTATATTCGTTTACAGGCTATAATGTCAGTACTTCTCAGTATCTTGATAAGATGTATTTGCACTGTAAATGTAATTTTGGATTTCTCCTTCTCTTAAACGAACCGTTTTCAGGACGGTTATGGCTTGAGGGTCGCAGTCTTTTCGTCGTCTTAATGTCCTTTTCCCCTGCACCTGGGGAGATTAAACTCACCATTGAAAATTTTCTACTATCAATTACACGCATTATTGATTAAAACATATGACTCCATTTAGTAGAGGCACAGCCGCTTCAGCTTGAAATTTAACGATTCATGACGTTTAATTTTCGTTATATAACTGCTCTGTTGCGTTTACGTCGCACAACTGTAAAATCGGCATCTAAAAGAAGCACTCAAGCTCGAGTAGTATTTGCTTGGAAGCCCAAGAGTGATGGATTCGGTACCCTAATATTTTCCATAATAAAAGGTTGCGCAAAACTTTCCCATTTCTCAATGAAATTTTTGTTTTGTTTCGTGCAGAACTTTTTTTCATTAGTTTTCGATAACAACAAAATATCTAGTGTCGATTTGCCTCCAATTTTCCCCCCATTCTAATATCTACAAGGCTCAAAATTAAAAGTGTTAGCTCCCTATTCTTAGTTTAATCCAAACTGGACCTCCACAAAAGAAGCAATATAAAATAGCAATGTTGCGGTTAATACGCTAAAGGAAGAAATATTTTTCCATTATCTAGGTTATGTATATGCTGTATATGCATCGCGCAGGCGGCTGATTTTTGGTAAAATTATCATATCCGCAAATAGGGTTGTAAGTTCTCCAAACTTACTAGACAGACCAGTCAGTTTGGCCGGAGATTTGGGTAAAAAGGCCAGCCACCCTAAATTATTGAGGATTTTGTTTCTCAGTATTAATAGGTACGACAAAAAATAGTCTTATTTACCTGCTATGGTTGAAATAATACCCTTCTTGGTGTGCGTCATCGATTGTTAATGCCCTTCTAACACATTAGGTAGGAAGAAATGGAAAAAAAGGCATGTCTGTGATTAATCCTTATCAAAATATCTTTTACTTGCAAAAATTTGATTGGTTGCTTTTTAGATTACGCGCAAGCTTAACCTATCAATCGAGGTTTTAAAATACTATGAAGGCGTTACTTTCGTAGCGGCAATGTGTCTTACGTCTTTTTCTACTGTCCACTGACAGTTCTCGACAGGTCTGTACTTTGTTGTTTACGGCAATTATTATTTATGAAAAGTGAATATTAATCTTATTGTTTTATTTATTTAACTAATACAAAAATATGCATGGATATACGGAAGAACATCAGTATTTTGAAAGTTCTCAAGTATTTCCAGTTCGAAAAAGAAGCTGGTAATCTAAGGTTAGCTACTTGTCAAAATAGCAAATAAAATAAACGACATGCCGAAAACCTGGATATACGTCACAATCGATGACGCACACCAAGAAGGGTATTATTTCAACTTTATCACTTCCCACTACAAAACAAAACTTCTGCTCTTCATATTTAAATAATGATACGTATTTTTGGTTGAAAAAAAAACTCAGTTTTCTCAAAAATGTAGTTGTAAAAATCCTTACACGTCAAATCAACGGACTCCTGGCAACGGTACCCGCAAATGAACAGTTATTCATCGTTACCCTTTTGGTATGATGTAGACGTGTCAGATCACGAACTATAAAGGATGATGGAATAAGAGGCACTCGCGCTGGATTTATACCGTGAAAAATAGGAATTGAATCTGTAATTTTACGGTAAAGGAACGGGAATGGAAAAAGAGAAGGATCAAGTGATGTTCTTCCTCATTCGTACCTCTTTCGAGAGAGAATTGTCTCTCGAGCTTGACGTTTAAATGTGCAAGAATTCATACATAAAACGTTCCAGATGAAAACTATTAAATTGTTTATTTCCCACTATAGCTTGTGTTCCTCTAATAGATAACATAAAACTTTGAACAGGGAAGGCAAAGTGTTTATTACACCTAAGGAAACGTTTTATTTCACATACTGCCACATACTATCAAGGGTAGAATATACCATGACATAAATTTTATATCATAAGGTATTGAAACTTCAATTTGTTTCACTGTGGAATTTTGGAATTATTTTGAAATCAAAATACTGCCCACTGAAACAATCCAAACAATTCAATCATATGCCAGATGATTAAAGTATAATTATCCAACTTCCATAATCATGTTATTTGAACTGTACATTTCTCTCAATTTCATTAAATGCCGCTTTCACTATTTTTATCTTTTTGAGCGTAGTGAACGTACTCAGGCTATTTTGACAAAATTGAATCTTGTCGACAAATGAAGAACACCAACATTCAGTAACAAATTCCATATTAGTTGGACTTTTCATTTGAATAGACACAGGCGAGAGACGTAACTATATCAACCGAAGGTTATTATTCATGCATATACTTGTTTTTACACACCGAAACAAACATGCTCCTCCAAATTTCCGTTGCATGCTAAGGAATACGCAACGAAATAAAACCTGTCGGTGGTTAAAATGTATATTTTACAGAAACAACTTTTATAAATAACATATACGCACTAGATAACGGAAGTTCATCTTTCTCACTTTACTTGGTCGTATTTCTATTACGGCCATACTCACCTAAGAAGCTTAGAAGCGGTAATTCCACATGAACCTATAACACTCTTAACGTTCTCACCCGTGTAGAATAAAAGGAACGGAAAAAAGATTTAGCAGCTTGAGTTTTTTCTTATTTATAAATGTAGGTTATTAGTGATATCCCTTTTCTTTTATATAAATATAAAAAGGTCCTACTACATACCTTTTTCTTTTGTGAATCCCAACAGCAGATTAAATTGTATATTTTTTTGCGTTACAATTTGTAAGCATTCGTTAACAAAATGGTGGAAAGGTTATCCAATCACATGAAAATATAAAAAGTATATGTATATGAGTTACAGAGTTATTAGAACTTTTATAAGGTCAAGCAGTAACAATTTTTGGAACGAAGTTCCTTATCGCGCGTTGTGAAAGGAGGCTAGACGGATAAAATTCTTACGAAAAGTTGGGACGCGACACTTTTTGATATAGGAAGCTATTGTAAGCTGTGCGGCGTCGCATGTTTCTCTGTCTGTATCTTTCTCTCTTATAGAAAGCAAGCCAGATATTTTCATTTCTATTTCGCATTGAACAGTGTGGTGTCGCGACGATTATTTTTGTTGAGTGTATGCAGGTTTTTTGTGAAGAGATTATATACAGATAATAATAATAAATGCTTTTTTGTATTTTTAGCAAGTACGCACTATAACCTCTCTTTATTATTGTGCTAACCAAGTCATACGAATCTGGCTGAATGACGTGAGTCCAAGCCAAAAAAAAAAAAAAAAAAAAAAAAAAAAAAAAAAAAAAAAAAAAAAAGTCATACGAATTATAATATCCACATTTTGTGTGTTTAGCAAGTGTACGCGTCATAATTTTAATAAATTCAAAAACAAATTATATTTCAATATTACAATTTCAGCACGTATGTATTTAGCAAGCCGTGCGTGTTCTAACCCATACGCTGTTGTGTTTACGGAGTCGAGAGAGTATATATATATATATATATATATATATACACACTCTGTTGTGTTTACAAAGTCCCGCGCATCTATGACGTGTATGAAAGAATAGACAGACAGAGTACATATATATATGTATATATATATATATATATATACAGTGTGTCGCATTTAAGATGAAGACACTCCCATATTTTCGCTGTTTGAAGAATTACAGATTCGGATCTTTGTAGAGTCATACAGGTTGATGGGCCACATTTCTTGAAATAGTCAACTGAAATCTGAACTTTAAACTCAACCTACTACGATTTCACAAACAGGACCGCTTCTCGATATTTTGCTTCGCGTTAGAGATATCGAAAAATATTATTGAAAAAGGTTGTTCAGAATATTATGTTAACCCCTCATACCAAATTTTATCACAAAATTCGCATTTTTAATATTCTCATTTTTTACTAATTATTATTTATTTTGATAATTATTGTGCCGTGGAAATTAAAATCTTGACACGGTGTCATGTATTTAAATATTTTAGTAAAGTAAACAGCACTTTCAAAGGAATATTGATCAAATTAAACAATATCTTGTAATAATAAATGTGGGCGGGCAAAAAAATTGAAAAATTAAAAATTTTTGATGAATTTCGGTATGTGGGGTTGAAATGATATTCTGAACAACTTTTTCGAATATATTTTTTCGATATTTTTTAGGCGAAGCAAAATATCGAAAAGTGACCCCGTTTGTGAAATCGTAGTAGGCTGAGAATAAAGTTCAGATTTCAATTGATTAACATAAAAGATGTGGCCCATCAACATGTATGACTCTGAAAAAATTCAAATCTGTAATCTTTCAAAGAACGAAAATATGGGGGTGTCTTCATCTTAAATGCGACACACTGTATATATATATATATATATATATATATAAATGTTTCGGTGTGTGTATGTATATGTACAATTCCTTCAATAATTAATCGAAAGGAACTTCGTTCCATCCGGGTGTCCCTTGACACCTCTCAAGTTTTAATTTTTTTTTATATCTTGGCAGTCGTCCGCCTCATTTTAAGGTAGACAGAATACAATGATGCCATACTGTAAGAAAGGATTTTACGTATTTTTTCACTACTAGCTGTGAAGCTTCTAGCTGAGAAGTTGAATTTCTCTATCAGTGGTTGATAAGTTTTTCTATTATTAACCTAGGTCAATAATGGACAAATTCAAATATTTTGAGAATTCAGGGATAGTAGTTCAACAAAAACTTTTGCAACATAATTTTGTATACCCAGGAGATGGTCTTCAACATATTATGTGCTGCTTGAAATTACCTATGAAGATAAAATTATCTGAATAGAAATGCCATTAGCTTAAAATTCGCGCTCAATCAAAAATTACTGATGACATAACGAGTATGTTCATAATATATCGAAAACTGACAGTGTACTTGTCAGTCAGACGATGGGGTAAACGCTTCTCCTAGTGCGTTTGTGAATTATTTTAAATTTTTTTTCTCAAATTTGGCTAGTAGTGGAAAAAATTGTATATACACCATGGTGGTGAAGAACTTCATTAACCTCGCACCTCGGGGCTCGGGGCAAAGCCACTTGCGAAATAATTTTGGTGCTCGGTCAATAATAATAGTCTTCATCACCTTGGGGTATTATATACCACTGTGGAACAAATCGTTCAACACTCGTCATTTATCCCACACGTTCGATTAACGCCCACGCGATGCCATCGCTATGAACATCATTTTCCTTTTTGTCATTACGTAATTAGACGTCACAAGAACCACTATACTGGTATTAATGACCAAATTATGTGTCACGATCTCCCGGTCCAATCGTATAAAACTTCACTTTTTTGAAATTCTCACTAACACGTCACAAATTTAATTCGGCAGCAGGTCGAAAACACAGACATTTCCAGAATTCGAAAGGGAGTAAATTAGACGTGAAATTCCGCTGTGACTCACATCAGAACTTAATTGTCGAATAATTTTCAAACTTACTAATTACGTGGAAAAAGTTGAGCGTTTTAAAATAGGATGGAAATTAAATGTCAATCTAGTTGCCTCCAATTTGGCTGGGAAGCCAACAAAAACTGAAGCGCAAAGAATCGCGGTAGGATAATTTGCAAGTTTTGCTTAATTACCATACACTTTTTCTAGCAGTTGAAAAGTGGAAAAGATATTGGAGGAATTTGTAATACTGATAACCGCTGTCAGGATTTCAGGGTTTACTGGAATTTCAATTACAATATTTTGCAGAAAAATCTAGTTTTATATTATTGTTTAATTTTTATTATATTATCACTACATCCAATTATTTACCCAGAATTATTCCAGAGTAATTAACTTCGACATTTATTAGATAAATTCCATTAAATATTATATTTCTATTCGGAAATTATTCGGTTACCCATGAATCACTTCAGTGCAGGAGAGGAAAAAATTATTATTCATAGCAAAAAACAAATTATGAAAGATGAGAGCATATCATCTGCAGCAAAACAATCTCCTCCTGGTAAAGGTAGTAACTCTATCCTAATTTGCATTTGATTATGTATTTTTATAGCATATATTATATAGTGTTGTTTGGGATGAACAAACTGAAAGTACCACAGTAATTTTCTTATTCTATAAAAATTTTAATAATTGCAACTTTCTGCCATAAGCTGTAAACACTGCGCTATCAATTATTTTTAAATAGGCATGTATGTATGTATATTGGTGTGACATTCACTGAGACCTGAAATATCTATAGTGCCTTATTACTCCCACTTAGTTTCTAAGGAAAGTCTCAGAAACTAGTAGCTCCTTTAGTACTATTTCCCGGAGGAATTTTCAAATATCTGCATGCTTTAACTGGTAAATGTCCCTCTTCTATCCAATACTGTCCTAGTTGTTGTGCACTAGGATTCTGAACTGCTATTCAATTCGCAATTATGTGGATGGAGCTCTGTTCTCCCATGCCATAAAGTCTACATTCTTTTTCCTCCAATATTTTGAGCTTTTTGCGGTGACCATTCAGGTGACAATGTCTCGTTAGAATCCCTGTTGAAACTCTCAGTGCAGTTTTACTTTGACTAATGCATTTATTTGATCTCATGTTCCATTTCCTGAGGTCGGATTTTTGACTGAGGGGGTATGGTTCCACAGTTATTTTGTCTTTATCTTTCTTGACTTTAATGGACACCTCAAGCAGCTTGAACTAGTTGAGCAAGGAGAATGTATATTCTTTGGAATGAAAAGAAAAACTTCCATTCAAATACTTGTGGAGCACTACAGAATCCAAGGGCGAAGCACCTGGAATACTGCTGGATAAACCTACCTAAACTAAACGATGGATATCCTAAAATTTTTCCAAGGAATGTGAATATTCAAAATAAATTCACAATTTAAATATTAGACTCCATTCTCATGTATGAGAATTTAAATTGCTCTCAATGTTATGCAAATAATGGAAAAATTAAAATCCTTGAAGAATATACATTTTTTTCTGCCCTTAAGTGACGATAGCGTCACCACTGGTGGCAACAATAAAATTCCCGGCATGCACTTTTTGTCGCGATACGGAAAGAGTAAAAATCAAGCTTCATGCCGGGAAAACGTTTGTATCGGCTTCAGAAAATAGCTTACAGCTTATCGTTGGGTGAGAGCTCTCCACTTTTATTAAAAAGCTCATTGTTAATTGGCGACCTAGGATAAGTGGAAAACACTCGAGTTCGTCAAGTGCTGTACGATCTTAGTGAATGCGTTTATGGTTAAGTTAGAACGTATTCAAATTATTAAACAAGTTGAACAAGTTTTTTATAATGTAGAAACTATAATTGGGTACGGTTTTTATTGATAACAATTATTATGATTTTGAAACGAGAAGTTTTATTATTGCTTATCAACTTTTTAATAAGCATTTCTATCAATGGGAAAAAAAGCCACACATCCTTCCGCAGAATATAGCTTATAGTAAACATCCCAGGAAGGAAAATACACTTTATTCCGTGTAGTACAAATTATTTTCCCTCCTACCTTGAATAATCATTTTTTTCTGTTGTTTTCAATAATTGTGTATATTATTTTTATGCTGATTCTTGTATTTTTGTAGTAGGGAGGTTGATAATTACGCAACAAGGTTCTTGATATTAGGTGATTTGAAAATGAAAAATCTCTCGATTCACTTACGATTTTCACTAGGTTGTTTTCATAGCAACCTGTTATTCTAGGACACACTGGAATAGAAGAAAACTCAATAGCAGATAAAAGCAGCAAAAAGAGTGGCTGAGACACTCTTTGGGGGCTGGAATTTGTCTCGAAAATTGTTATGTACTTCGAATTCAAATTTGTGTTTTTCCGTAACAACGACTTTATTTATTTTGACAACATCAGTTTAGTTTTTTGCTCTCCTGTCACTGTTGGTTTTGTCTAATCAAATAATAAATTCGTGTTCCCAATAAAGTGTTCTATTGTGTGAACATAACATTTTGGCGACGAGGAATTTCAAATTAGAACCTACAACCTAGAAAGTTCAACCTAGGATTTCAATATTTTCTCGGCGATTTCAAGCTGACAATTCAAAATGCCTGATCAAAATGGTGACGCGCAAAACAGCGCAGCTGCGGAACAACCATCGGTAGTGGTGAACTTGTCCAACATTCGTCCATTTGATGTCTCTCGCCCTCAAGAATGGAAAAATTGGTCGAAGCTGTTACAATTTAATTTCACGTCGATGCGAGTCAAGGACAACGAAATGAAACGTGCACACTTTTTCTCGATTTGCGGTGAGTCTCTGTACGTTTTAGCGAGTGGCATTTTACATCCACGAGATCCTGACGAGGTCGAATTTCCTGAGATCATTCAAGCCCTCACCAATCACTTCAAGCCTCTCGTTAATGTAGTCGCAGCTTACCACAGATTCCACCACTGCAATCAGAAGGTTGATCAGCCAGTCAATGAATATGTTGCTGAACTTCGAAGGCTGGCAACTGATTGCAAT
>CAJUYH010004028.1:0-29150 GCA_910591685.1 Galerucella tenella | reverse complement strand
TTTGTCAATTTGGATTTAAGAGTACCACGCTTCTTTTTTAATTTTTTGAACTGCTCGTTTTATGACATATTATTGGTTCAAAATATGAGACGAAAAATATACGGAAATTTATAAAAGAAAAGGACTTACTTGTAACTCATATGTCACTTGACCTTGGCACAATATGGCCTGGCGCCTGTCGCTCTCGGCAATCTGGGAATGTTTTTGAACACCCCGTGAACACCACAATTTTTAACTTTATGTCCACTTTGTTTACCGACTATCTACTAATTTTTGCACTTGTGTTTGTAATTCGGAATTCCTGAGACTAGCACACACTTTTCTTTTCTCTTGATTGCTGTCTAATTCTCGAATTACTTTTTGACGAGTATTACACCTGTTTTCGTTTTTAGCGATGTTTTTCTCAAAAATGTACCAATTATTATAGATTATCCCCGATTAATTCGGCTCGAAGGACCAAACTGTTGAGACACCAACGTAAGTGTTTATTGTAATAAAACGAGTGGACTGTATAAAACTTTCATCGACTTAAAAACAATTTATTTTACTGTTACAACTATGTTATGTATCGTTACAACCACATGTTACTCATACCCGTCTTTCTACACAAGTGTCCCTTCATCCCCTTTTCAGATGGTGGTCTGTTATTTTAAGACTACCCTGTTGCCAAATGTGTTTTAATAATGAAATTGACGAATATGCCCTAACAATTGATTTGTGTTCAAGAATATAAATCATAAATTGAATGTTCCTTTAATTTCTTTCATAACAACTTTATCAATATAAACATTGAAATCATACTTTGTTTCATTTTATTGTAATAATCCATTTGTAACATTGAGAATATTACCGAACTGTTATTTTCTAATCGCTTAGCAGCTGCCTATTATTTGGGAATGTTGAGCTTTGCGCATAGTGAACAGGTCAAAATAGTGTCACTTTTCCCACGATCGGAGAAAAAAGCTTTTGCCCTTCCCCCACGTCTATTTTCCGGTCTTGATCGGCAAAACGTTATTTTTTTGACGGAAAATTGTTCTCTGGTCAGTCTTGAGAAATAGTATATTGTGCAACAAGAGGGAAAAGTACTTTCCCAGATGTTGCACACTATACTTTTTCTACAACTGCGCAAATTTAAAGAATACAAGTAAAGTAAATATATGGTTAGTAAAACAAAAATAACACTAAAGTATCCCATCTCTAAACTGTTTAATAATTTCATTCAAAATTATAGTTGATGGTGAAATTTGTACAATTTTATATGGTCAAACCCGGAACGTCATTTTTTTTCATTAAATTCTCTGTTATTTGAAACTACCTTTTCGAATTTAAAAACTTCTAATATAATCTGACAGTTTTGTGACAACTAAGTAGGTATTCAAAGATGACAGCAGCATATTAAGTTTTTGTCGATTTTATTCCATTCCCCATATATAAATGTATGTGGCGTGGGCAAAGTGCCGTGAGAAATATTTCTCACAGTATGAGCAACATTTGGTTATGAAATTGTGTAAGCTATGAAAAATACGTCACTTTTCAAAGCAGTTGTAGAAAAAAGCTTTTTCCGCCTACCTCTATCCAAATAATGCATTTCATGGCATCAGTGTAGGGAGCAAAGTCGTACTTTTCCTCCCTGGGGAGAAAATTGAAAGTGACGTCTTGGTACGTCATCAATGAAATCTACATCCGGTTTTCGAGCTTAGCACAGAAATATTACATATCATGCTATGGTCCATTGACAGATTAACAGTTTCATAGTGAGTTAGGTCACAGAGTACTCTGTACTCTGTGGTTAGGTACTCTATAATAAATCAACAAAATATAAAATAATATTCGAAAAATGAGTGATTCAAGTGAATTTGAGAGAGGCGGAAAAATCATATGTATAACATGAAAGTAAAATGCCTTTTCCTTCCTTGAATGATTACTGCAGTAAACTTCATCCTCGGGAGGAGATGTAGAATTTTGCTCCCTTGTTATACAAATAGCTATTTACGGTCCCTGAACTTTCATTTTTCCAATCGCTCTTTTATAATACAATCTACCTTGATTTCGTCACTATGGTAACAAGGTTTCGATATATTGTTGAGTTATGACAGTTCGTTGATTTTTAATTTGCTAAAGAAGCTAAAGAAGCCTCTTTTTCCATCACCACAACAACGTTCCAGCTCCCAAATGACATAAAACTATTATTCAAAAAGTCCGTCAAGGAGTCCTGGCAAAATTTTTGGCACGACAGCAAAACAGCCCTTTACGACATACAACCATTAATCGGCTGTCCCTCCCTCGATTTCCTAACCAGGAGAGAAGCTGCTGTCATTAGACGATTGCGGATCAACCATACCAGATACACACATGGTTACTTGATGTCTTCTGAAAACCTTCCCGTCTGCCGTCACTGCAATAGTCCTTTAACCGTCAAACATATTCTCACAGACTGCCAGGAATACACCATTACATACAAGCGCCTAGACCTAACACCAAACCTGAAAGAGCTTTTAAACTGCACCGCTGAAATCTCAAAGACATTGAAATTCCTCAAATCAACTAACCTCTACCACAAAATATAAACTAGTGATATTTTACCGAGTATTTTACATGTCTTTTGTACAGTGCCAATGGCCATAGTTGTCGAGGCACTTAAATTCTAATAAAAAAAAAAAAAAAATTGTCGTTCATGTCAAACTTATTTCGCGAGTACGCAAATTTAACAATAATATGAATTCATATTTTGAATTATTCGACACGAAAAATAAGATTCCAGAAGAAATTTTGGAAGCGGTGAGGAAAGCGACTCACGACATATTACCAGTAAAATAAAAAGTCCGTTACGAAAGTTCATACGACGCATTTGAAAATTGGTGTCGGGAAAAAAAATAAAAATGTAAATGAAGTAGTCTTAAAAAAATTGTACGTCACGCATAACCGGAAATTAGTGTCTCTCAGGTCTTTCCAAGCTTGTCTCGACCTGAAAAACACTACTTTCCGGTCTTGTAACGTTAATTACTATTTTATAATACAAATCGTCTTCTTCTTGGCAAAACCTACATAGACTGTCATATGTTAGGTTAATTGTGTGCATATGCCTCCTCAGCCTACCATATCCGGTGGATTCTTACCATCGTCCTCGTCGTTTCTCGACTTTGACGTAGTGGGTTGTGTGATAGTTTGGCCGAAGGGCTTTTAAGGAATAGTTTAGCGTTACTTTGTCCTGAGGATTCATAACACCAGCGCAACGCCTTATTGTTTATCCACTGGTGGATGCTCTCCTTAATAAGGCATTCAACAATTATTCCACAGGAAGGTTCGGGCTCTATCATGACCTCCATTGCTCACGGCTTGGCTAATTCATTTCCTTTTATTCCTTGGTGACGTGGCACCCAGGTTGGGGTCACTTTATTATGACTACCCAGTTTGTTGAGGGCCTTGAGACATTTCCACACCAGATGTAATGAATTAATGATTGCTGTAATAAATTTGAATAGGTCAACAATATGCTGCCTTATAGTGAAGAACCTATAATATAATTTAATATGCTCGATTGCATCGTTAGTCTTAATATAAAGTAATCTTGAAATTACTGTTTGTGTCGCACCGAGTATTCCTGAAACTAGTTAAGTAATATTGAGTTACCGGGGCAGGGGTATAACCAATCATGGTTGAAGCCAAGACTCACTGCTGGTATCCAAGAATCAAATATTTGAGACATTGGCTTTGAGTGTTATGTTCTACTCAGTACCTGTTTGGGGTCCTAGGTATTTGGATGTAATAGAGAGAGTTAAGTTGAAATGAATTCAATATTTTTTCCTTTTAAAGGTCAATTTTTATTTTCATTTGCGCATCATACTCTATCGTCACCACTTTTGCGACATATATTTTTTCATTAACATATTTTTCTCTATATTATTGAATTCCACAACAACAGACGACTACAAAAATGTATTATACTTATTGTCCACAGCATTGGTTTGTGAATTAGTGAAAAATGTTGTATCCGAAATTTCTAAACATAGAATTTAATCGAAAAGACTGGACTAATAAATTTTTAGTTTCTATTATTTTGAGTAATTGAGAAAATATCGAAAATTAAATTGAATATTTAAAGTGCATGCTGTTAACTAACTGGCAATAACCAAGACAGTTTCTAAATTTCTTCGACACTTCAATTAATGTTTCCCGGCGAATGAGTCTCAACTCTTTAAATCTTCGATGTTCATGGCCTATTGTAGTACACTTTAAAGTTAAGATAGCCCCAAAAGTAATAATTACATCAGGAGATGTTGCTGGCCACTCTATAAATCCTCTTCTACCTATCCACCTGTTTAGAAAAATAGTATCGAAATAATCACGCACTATTAGCGCATAATGTGGTGGTCCGCCGTCCCGTTAAAACCATATCAAATTGCTAGGCATGTTTGAATTTTGATTGTGGGGATATTGATTGTTTGGATATAACGCGGCAATGGCTAGAATAGTATCAATTTCTAGCATTTCTGAATATTTTCGAGCAGTCAACGTTACTACAATAAAAAATGGTCCCAAAATATTGTTGCCAACAATTCCTGTCCAAACATCAACTTTTTCAAGATTCTGAGTGTGGGCCTCCATCATCCAATGGGGATTAGTGCCTGGAAAGTATCTTCAGTTTTGGCTATTGACAGTACCATTCCAATAAAATGTTGCTTCATCTGAAAATACATACTACATGCCCTACAAATTGTGGATCATCATCACATCGCTCCATCATCACTCCACAAAACTTCTTCCTTCGATCAAAATCATCATCGTTGAGTCCATGAACTAAATTAACATTGTACAGGTGACACATATTTTTTATTTCAAATATTTTATAACTGTAGATTTAGTCAATAAGTTTTTCGTCGCAATTTGTCTACTGGATATGTGTGGATTTTCTTAAACAGTTCAGAACAAATCCAACTGCTCGTCACCACCAATTGCAGAACGATCTTTATAATTATCTCTCACGTTACCAGATTCTCCAATTTCTTTTTTAATTTCGATACAGTGGATTGACTCATAGAACGATCTGGATACTCATTCCGCAATTCAAAAAATTCTCGCTGGGACACACACATTATTAATATTTCAATTCTTATTTTTTCGCTTAAACGTACCATTATTGAGAAATTTAACAACTAGGTAATTGACAATGCTGTACTTATTGTTTGACATTAACATTGTTTAGAGAAACAGAACATATCAAAATGACCATGGTAATGAATATCTTCTGTATGTTAATTATTCTTTTTTTTTTCATCAATACTGGAATCCTTCCAATAAAATTTTATTATCAAAAATATCCGACATATTTATTATTAATTTTTTCCTATTTAGGAAAATAGCATTTACGCAAAAATGGTGGTGACGTACATCTAACGATAGAGTATGATGCGCAATAGGAAATGAAAATTGACCTGTGACCTGTGACCATAATAGCTTTAGACAAGAAAATATTGAATTTACTTCAACCTGAACGACCTCACTGTATATAACTGCTATATATCTGCTTATATTTATTAATCTTTACATATACACCCTTGCTTTATTATTATTGTTTAAACCTGAAAAACTTTTCTTTTTGAATGACATCTTCGAAAATAATATTAATATCCGTGAAATAATGATGCTGCCCACTGGAAAAAGCTAGATCTGGGATTTCGAAATCATTCAAGTGAAATAGTACCTTAAAAGAAAACCTACAAGACCGAATCATCAACTTTTATTACAAAAACAGCCTGTCTCCCGCTAGCAGCACTTCGGTTTCATGCCTGTGCTGGTACTTTGATAACCATTACTAATTTCTGAACTTTGTTCTTTCATTTGTTTTTATAGGTTGAGCGTTCACAGTTCACGTGGGCGGAAGCTAACTGTAACTTGATTCAAAGCCATATCTGGAAGTCACTCAAAAGCTACTAGATTTTCTAAGTGTTGCCTTGTACGTTTTTAAACTGCAGCATGCAACAAACAAGACTGTTAAGTGCTCCTCAAAGTTAAGCACAGCTTACGAAAAGTGTTTTTAAATTCCAAATCGTGCAAACGGGTATCAGTTCTTGTGTTCTGTAATTGAGCACTGAGTAGAGCAGTGTATCTATTAGATGAATGACTGAATAAATAAATGTCGATTTGTTAATATCAGATTGTTATGATTTCTCTTTTTTGTTACTTTGATAATATTCACTTCCATTATTTTCAGTTGAGGCCTTTGTTTTTGGTCAATTGTTTTCGGGTGATTTTGAAATACAATTTGTTTTTTGAGAAAAAGAATGATGTACTATGAATGGATACTCATGGAATATCTCCACCATTATATCTACTACTCACTATTTTAGGTAAAATTTTACTATTTCTATAGCGGAAAGAAACGCCTTGGTTCGGTGTGTGACACCACACTGGGCTGGATATTAATTGCATTCAATCAACCATGCACACATAGATTAATTATTCAGGAAAACATTCTCAACAGTAATTTCAAGTGAACCAGAAAGAGACAAACGTAAAAGGCAAATATATGATATGGGTGTGAACGCGAGAATTTTTTAGTGAATGCAGTTGGACATGCTTTGCACATTAAGCCAACTCCTAGTAATTGTTTTTTGGATATTGGATTGAAATGTTAGATATTTCTTGACGTTTCAAGAATAATGATGGATGAAGCTATATCTACAGTACTTGGATAATTTTATATTATAAATATCGTAGTAGGTATGTGTGTGAGTTGTGAAGCTTATAATCGGTGACTTACAATAAAAGTTCACCTAGCAGCTCAGGAACAAAGGTTCTTGAAATCCAAAAAATGCATCAGAATCTGTTATCAAAAGGATATTGTATAATACTGGAGCCGAGAAATTATAATTTGAGGTGTGTCATTGTACTCTACCCGTGTGTCGTATGTTTCAGATGGCACACTGGCCTTTTCCAAAATTGTTTGTCTTCTTGAGTCCTGCATCTCACAGTCATACAATATGTGGATGGTCTCGGTCTCTATACCACAAAGTCTGCATCTGGGTTTTCGGCTTTTTTATCGGGGGGTGTTGGGTAGGTAGCCTGTAATGATTCCTACCCAATCCCTATTGAGATTTGCAGCTCTTCGGCCAATTCAATAATTGTTTTCATTATAAAGGCCTAACAATGTATCTATTTTTAAAATGTTTCTCCACTGTAGTTTATGTTGGTTTTGTACCAATTTTTGTATTTGTGCTTGAAACACTTTTTTGTGGTTAGAAGTACTGGTTCTGGTCCAAAATATCTTAGCTTCTCTATTTTCATGAATATCGTATGTAAGCACCCACACTAATCTCACTGCAGTGCCATCTGCCATTCCATTCAGTTTTATCTTGATTCTGGATATTAGCTTAGTGCTATTGAAAACAACAAGAGCTGCCTGACGCTAGTTAATATATTTATCCCAATGTCTTTGTTCAGAATAGCAATTATAGGATAGCATAAATCTTCATCTGGCATGTAGAATAACATTTTAAATCTTGCGTTCCTTGATTCACTATACGCTCCTGTACCTTTCCTAATCTTCCATCTAGCTCTGATCCAGGTCTAGCTTCGTGAAATCATCAGTCTGCTAGGATCTTGCCAGTCCTTTTTGTGAGCCATCTCTACATCATATTTAGGACCAGGGAGTAGTTAAGCTATGAGTGACCATGAAGACTGTTTCCATATTTTGAATAATTCCACTTTTTCGATGTGCTCAATGGATGTGTGTCCTGATCTAACTATTTTGTTGTATAAGCTGTTTTGCAGCCCAAATAACCTCATCCGTCTTCCTACCATTATCACAAGCTGTAGTGAAAGAAGTCTTAATGAGGCTCCTAGTGCTGCTGAGGTTTTTGTTTAAACTCATCATTGCAATATTTCATGTCGTCTCCATTCATGAAAGCCGGGAAAAAGTATCCTTCAGTGAACATTTGACTGGTCGACGCATTTTTTTTATTTCAAAAGCAGTTACTTCATAAATCTGGCCTCCCTGTACATTTTCGGATTTTTTCCAGTCTACCTACATTTCGAAGTTTGCTTTAGGTTTTTATGAATTTCAAAGTTTTGTTCGAAGTTGTCAAATGCTCATCCAAAATTGATGACAAATATAATCCGTTACTTTGGATATTTATGTGAAATCCAATGCATACGTTCTAATTAATACTGGAATGTTATGTAATTATTTATCTTTCTTCTAAATTTAACAATATTTGCAGACACCCACAGGTACTGTGGTATAAGTTTCTAATTTTCGTTCTTCTATTTTTTAATCCTTGCACGTGTTTTAAACAACATTTTAATCCCACTCTGTCCCAACTAAACAAATCATATCTCTCAATTAGTATTCCACACTAAATTTTGCTTGTTACATTTATGAAAACTTCTTGGAAAAATAATTACACATTTGCATACTTTTATATTTTGTATCAAAAGATTTATAGGTATCAGTCATCTTCGATAGATAGCATTGAAAAGTATTTTCAAGTCATTGAAAAATATGTGGGTAACAAATACAAATATTCCTGAATGAAAATAATTTTAATTGGTTTGAGTGTGAGCGTTTTAATTTAAAATCTCTCCATAAAATGATAAAGTGGTGACGGGCGCCTATCAACCGTTAACCTGAACCATTATAGAATGTTCAGTTTTCATGGTAATTGATTTAATTTGATGGATGTATTTTTAAATACAGTTGGGTGAATGCAATAAATGAAATGATGAATAAATTCTTGTTTAATGTATAAAAGGAGTATAACTACCCAAAATATGAAATCCGTGATTGTTATACCTACTAATTGTGGGAAAAGTATCACAGATTATAAAATTCCCTGGAAATATTGAACTGAGAGGGGTAATCTGATTTAGATTGTGGCATAATCGACAGTATTGTCATGGTGCACGGCTTTGAAAAGATCACTCAGTGTTTTTACCAAAAATAAACCTGTCTGTGAAGGTATTATTTTCGATGTTTTCAGACCTCGGATTTGAAGATGAACATCCAATAGAGTCCACAATTTTTTGTGCCGTATCCATCTTGTTTTTCAGGAAATCGTCAATATATCCTTCTGCAACCGATGATGATTTCCATCCTCCGTGCCGTCTTAATGATATTGAATCACCTCCTGCGTCAACTAAAATGGTGGCAGATGATCTTCGAAATGTATGTCCTGTATATAATTCTGGGTTCGGAAGTTTCAGGTGAAGTGCTATCTGCTTTCTCATTGCTCCGAATTTATTTATTCCAATTTTTTGACTGGTACATTTACCATTCTGGAGGTTGAGGAAGAATGGATTGGTTGAAACATCATTCGGCCGGAGCTCTATATACTTTTTACAAAGCAAATAGAAATGGTCGGTGACGGTGAATTTTCTGGTGATTTTCGTCTTTGTATTCGGGATTGTTACTAGAGCAGCCGATCCAAGGTCTTGAAAGTCTTCAATTTTCATCGAATGTAGTTCGTTCGCACGACAAGCACCCATTGATACCATTACTACTGCCACCTAGGAAAAATGAATGAATTCATATTCTTTACCCAGTAAGAAATAATTCGTACTATAGTAAATATTGAAAAAACCATCAATTTTTAGAAAGAAAGAATAATAACCGGGCAAGTGCGAGTCGGACTCGCGCAGGAAGGGTTCTTTACAAATATCTATAATAAATTTGTAATAACTTGTAGTATATAACAAATGATAAAAAAGCTGAAACAGTGGTGGGATTCGATCCTCCGATTTCTATCTCTCGCTATCCAGGCGCTTTAACAACTAAGCCACAGACACATCTAACTTACATGTTTTAGTGAAACATTCCAAGCAACGAAGCGAAATAAAATTATCTTTTTGAACATTCCTTTTTTAGGTGGACAAATCTTTGATAGAAGTTTATAAATTATAAATAACACATAATTGCCTTACCTTTGTTGTGAGATGAATGTCATTAGGAGCTGTAGTGATGAACTGGTTGATTTCATCAGCAGTGAATATCTTCGCTTTCTTTGGCATATATCCATCTGATTTCATTTTCAGAAATGCTCGTAATTTCGGATATTTTTCAATATTCACATCATTTTTTATTGAAATTATGCTTCTAAGGGCCGGTTTTACAAGAGAGATTTATACTAGGTATAGCTATTCTGGGTATAAAGTTATACCAAAATTTATACCTAGAATAAAACTAGTTGGTTTTACGATGCTTTTTACACCGGTATAGCAATTCTTACTCCAAGAATTGCTATACCGGTGTAAAAAAGCATCGAAAAAACCAACCAGTTTTAAACTAGGTATAATTTCTGGTATAACTTTATACCCAGAATAACTATACCTAGTATAAATCTCTCTTGTAAAACCGGCCCTAAGTATGGAATACAATGACCACAAGGAGGAAGCTTTATATTTAACTGCTAATTCGCCAAAATATGCTAGCAGTACATTCTCCGAAAACGAGTTCACATGTTTCGCTTTTCGCCAATCCATGAATATCTGGTAAACCTTTTCATATCTTTTTTTATATTTTTCGGGCGAAAGGCTAATTATACTTAACCCTCCAGTGGTCGCGCGAATATTTGTAGCGAGTTTGGTCGCGCACTGTCTCTGAGACCGGGTTGCAAAACATTTTTTCCTCAACCTTTTTTGTCGTTTGACCGTCGACATATTATTTAACTGATCATTATTAAATATTATCCCTAAATTTTAACATATAAAACATATTTTTTATCCGCAAAAAAATAGATGAAAAAAATAACTTCAAAAATGTAGAACTTTATTTAGGTACAAAAATAAAAAAAAAACAACATTGTGAGTAGAAAAATATAACAAAAAGTAATATTCTAAATAATACTAAATGTATTAAAAATAAAATTTCCTAATTATTCCACTTCTGTCGGGGTTTGTTTGCACCTAGAACAATACGGGTGTTAAATGCTCCAAACACATATAAGTATTGCACTGATAGCAGGAAAACCTCGTTTTTCGATTTTTCCGCCACCCACACTCGGCACATCGACCTGGTGGAACATTAACTTCTGCAGCAGCTGTTTCTTGGTCTGTTATTTCTTTGAGGCGAAGCTTGAGAAAACATCTGCTACTTACTTCATCACTGAAAAAACTGTAACGTAATCAGTCGCGCCGGTCTGTGACACCGGTTTATTATTTATAAAAAAAACTACAAACTTTACCACAGTCAAATTTGCACTAGGCATTGCTACCCGCGATAGTTACAGCTACTGAGAGAGGCATATCACCATCCCCTCTTTTTCTTTAAAATTTATCCAGAAAACGAATCACCCGGTCTCATAGACAAGTACGCGACCACTGAAAGGTTAAACTGGCAGCTTGTAGAACTTCTGGTGGAGTGCAGTTGAATTCGTTTTCACTTTGTGAATCCATCATTGTAACAAAAAGTCCGCTCTAAATCACCTCCGGTAGGTAGGTATGTGCGACGCTGATTGACCATAGTCGTGTGTATTGGCATTCTTTGACGGTGATTGACCATAGTCGTGTGTAATGGATTCATTACACACGGGGCGTGGCTTGTTTTGTGTAATGCATCCAGTTACTCAACAAAAATGTTACATAAAAAGGGTCCATTTTTCAACAGTCATAGAAAAACTATTATTTTCCACTACTAGCTGTGAAGTTGACAATTATTGCGTCTTCTAGCCAAAAAAGGAATTGAATTTCTCTAAAGGTGGTTAATAATTTTTCCTATTGTCAACCTAGGTCAATAATGGAAAAATTCAAATATTTTGAGAATCCAGGAATAGTAATTCATCAAAATCTGTTGCAATTTAATTTTTCATACCCAGGAGATTGTCTTAAATAAATATGTCATTAGTTTAAAATTAGCGCTCAACGGAAAATGACAGATGACATAAGGAGTGCGTTAATAATTTATGGATCAGGTGAGCAGCGAGAACAAACAGTGCACTTGTCGCCTTGTTGGTCAGACGCTGGGGTAAACGCTTCTCGTGGTGAGTTTGTGAACGATCTGGTATAGAGAGTGAAGTATATATTATTGATAAATGTTTTATAAATGCTCACTTTGTACCCAAGTGGAACTCTTACTCTCAAGGTGTTGTGAACACACTACTTCTGTAGGTAATTGTTTTTTTTTTCTTCAACTGCGCATTTGTTCAAAGTAAAACATAACCCACATTTTGTGAAATTTCTGGATATGGTTCTATAATTGGTTTCGTTAATTCGTTCCACTTAATATTGGTGATTATAGAATATAGGAATAATGATACTTTATTGCTGAGTGCTTAAATTGTAATAACAACAATAAAGAATTTCATTTGAACCGTTTTCCACTAAAGATCCTTTGGTAGATAAGTAATATTTCAGCATTGACATAGTGTTTGTCTTACATTTGGCTGGTAGTGGAAAAATTGTATATACACCACGGCAGTGAAGACATGTATAAGCCTCGTACCCTATCCCGCTCAGGGCAAATCCCCTCGCGAAATAATTTTGGTGCTCGGTCAATTATAATAGTTTTCTCCACCTTGGTGTATAATATACTATTATAGTTCTCTATAATATTGTCATGTGTTACCAAAAGATATAGAATAATTGTAATCATTCTAATGCTTCATAAAGTTTTGAAGAATATTCTTCAAAAACAGTGACCCTTCAACTAAGAAGAAGCAGCCACTTCTCGGACTATAAGAACTGACGGGTGTTGAATTACACTCCAAAGTCAAAAATGGTCTTGAATATCTACAAGATATTTAACGCCTACCATTCTGGTTTGCAATTAGAAGGGACAACATAATTTGTATTTACGCCTCATAAGTACAAGGTATATGTTCTCCGACCGAGAGCTTTAAGAGCCTAATCTCGGACTGAAGAAAACACTAAAACCACAATCAATACATGTCTAGAATGATTCCAATTATTTTAACGCTTCAATTTTGAGTGATATTTTCTTCCCAAAAACAGTGACCTATAGCCCAGTAAGTAGCTGCTTCTTCATAGTTGAACGATCACTGTTTTTGGAAAATAGTTTCCCAAACTTTGTGAAGCATCAAAATAATTATGATTCTATTTCGATATCTATTGGTTGCATGCTTTATTTCGAACTCGACAATATTACAGTAAACAGTAATAATACCTCATTGTTCCAAGCCCATTAGCTTGTTATAAAATTTTTCGAATTTTGGTTTGCAATTGGAGATGACGATGTCGCTATTGTCACAGCTCCAACATTTCGGCTACTGGAAGACATTTATAAATTGGTATTTAAGTGTCTTATTCAATCCAGGATTGGCCTCTTATAGCCATTAGACGTAGAACATATACCTTGTACTGATGAGGCGCAAATTCGCTGTAACCGGTCAACGAGTAATGTTGTCCCTTCTTATTGCAAACCAGAATGCTTGGTTTTAAATATCTTGAAGATATACCGGCCCCGTTTGAATTTAAAGTGTAGTTCAATATCCGTCGATGCCCATAACCAGGGAATTAGTTGTATCTTCTTAGATAAACGGTCAGTGTTTTTAAAAAAAACTTTATATCTAACGGTACATATGCTGCAACACTTGCCACAAGTAATATAGTTATACGCTTGAACAAAAACATAATACCCTTCAAAGCAATTATGCATTTGTATTATAGTTAATGAGGTGTTCTTACGAAAATATTGTGCTAATACGTTTGGCTTATATAAAAGGCAGACATCACAAGAAAGCAAAACACTTAATTCAATACTATATATTTTCAAGATTTTTCATACAACTTAAATTCTCTAAATGATTTATCACTGCAACAAATCTAATTAAACGTAATTTACCCCCTTGGTCGTCCTCTACTGCTCATTTCAACGCCAGAAGAAAAGTAAAGTAAAAAGTAGCCGGACCGATGGCGAGTCGTTATATTAGCGGTCGCCTTGGGAAATGGGGCGGACTAAGCTAGATTCGTTACGATAAAAAATAAAGTTACAGCAGTTGGTTCAATCCGAATATTTTTATCACTATTATAATTTTTATTTCTCATAGAGATTAATGTTATGAGGCCTTTTTGTTTATTAACGAAAGCAAAATAAATATTTTATCAAACATTGAAGATCTTTATTGCAATAAACTGGACACATGATAACAAATTATCCCTGCCATACTGGGTGATGAATGATCGACTTGTATTATAAGTTCATCACTGATGTATGGAAATAAAGGAGGTGTCAAATATTTAAAGATAGGACAATAAATATAGTGTTTCAGTGACTTGTCAGTGAGGTTAGGTACACACCGAACTTGAAAAATTGAGAATTTCGTTTGAACGTGAAAGTCACATAGATAATGTTAGCAAGTCAAATCTGTGCGATGATTCTTATTATATGAATAAGTAACCTGAATTTACGATAAACACGAAGTTTTTGGTGAAATGATAACGAGGACTATTCTAGCCGATTCAGATACATTTTCATGATATAGTTTTTTCTCGGATAAACAAAGTAAAGTGTTTTTTTTTTGTTGAGGTGATTGATTATACTATCACAACCAGCAAAGGTGAAAATGCTACCAACTTGTATTCCTTCGACAATATCTATATCAATTCATTTCACCTAAATTGGGGTGCAATGAAAAGCAGTATTCAAAACAATAGAATAGAATATGCTTATGCGAGATTATCAGAAAGTTGTTTTTAAGTTAGATAAAATGGATATAACACCCGAAACCTGCTGACCGTTTTCTACAATATATTAGTTATAATTTTTCTATACATAGCTGAATCAACAAAAATCACCAACTAAATTCTAAATTCCGTTCTGAATTTCGCGCCCAAACTCCAGTATCTGTCACATGACCACAGCGACGTCTTATTATGTTACCCAACACTAGAAAACTGATGGGGAAGGTGAAATTTTCTTTCAAATTAGTCTAATAAAAAAATGATTACTAAGTCTTACAGCTCCTCACAGTTTTCAAAACAAACACTAAAGCGAATATCAAAGAAATTACTTCCGAAAAACCAAATCTTTTAAGAGCGTCTGATGTTGTTTCGAACGATTTTCTATTACAACAACTAGCACATATACGTTAAGCATGTCGGCAATATTGTTCTGAAGGGCAACCTTGTGTATTTTGGCATGTGCTGTAAATCAGTTAGTATTAAGACAGATTTTGTAGAGCAATGTCAATATGTCATATATATTCCATTTAAGTATTGAAAACTGTCTTTTGTGATGGAAACATTACAAATAATACATGGCACATCCAGCAAACTATCTGTGAATGGGCATGATAAATCACTAAAAATAACTAAAATAATCGTGAATAAGATATAATTATATAGATTTCAAAGATTCTAAGGGAGTCATTTATTTTCACATCACAATAATTGTAATTATAATTATTTTGGTAAAAATATTAATGCAAAATATGACAATCCACCATATCTGACTACAAACGTGTAACGTCAACCTTTTGTAGGTATATCGTTCGAATTTTTATGGTATATCTGCCGATTGAATAATAATTAAAATGCCATACGACGAAGAAAGGTATCAGCAGAGGAGCTATGTGATTCCAACGGAAGTCAAGAGCAATATTTATATTCAGATGTACAGAGAGATCAATTGAATAGCCACCTCGCTTAGTTAAAATAGCCGGGAATCGACAAAAAATATACATAATTTCTTACTATCCGCATTCCATACTTAACAACCCTACAAAACGATGGCATTTTAGATCATTACTGGAACTCATTACCAATTAAAGTTCAACAGCAAACATTGAAAATTGAATAAAAAATGATATGTGGCCCCAGAACATTACGTCGACCTGTCAGTGACGAAATTCTAGAATGGTCTATATAGAAACATAATAACCTACTAACAGAAGCGACACCTTCGCCTTTATTAAAAACAGCTATTACTATCAGGCCCTGATAATACAATTACATATTTTATGGTTGCTATGTGAAAAGTAGACAACACGCTTTCCCACATGTATTAATGCATTCATACGTTTGGGTTGTGCGTTGTGCTCAACAGCCCAGACACTTGAACTGAATCTCTGTACCATTTCTCATGTTATCCACTTCTATACAAGAAGCTTTGTGTCTTCTATATAGGCCACTAGTTTGACTGGAGGGATTTTCAGTAGTTGTGATGGTTGCTCCTGTCCAAAGTGCTTCTATCTGAGTCCTTATGAGTTCTAACTGAAGCAGAGTATGTGAGTAGGTGCTTCATTGTGAAGTTCGCATTTTCTGCATGCCCAGCCCACGTATAAAGGTTCAATAAGTATACATGGATATCGTAAATTTGCCATTTTGGTGACACTCTTCATCTATCAAGTTTTTCTGTTCAATCACGATAAAACTGTTAAAATGGTTTTCAAATTAGTTATTCAATTCACTCAACATTTTTTCGCTAGGTGAGATACCTTAATAATTTTCTGGTAGCGATACTGTGACCAGTTTCTAATCAAAATTTTAAAAATGTGTCCCTTCCGTTAAGACAGTTATTCTGTGGTGGAGTCAACATTCCATTTGGGCAATAAACTTTAAATTAACGATAATTATCCAAAAAAACTTTGTGGTCTCTTACGAATAGGAAGCATAGCTAAAGTCAACCTAGGTTTGTAAGCCTTGAATAAAAAATTAATCCGTATCCTCGATGGAAAAAATAAAAATGGCATTGTGAGGTAATTTCAAGTACTGAACACATTGTATAATATTCGAGTGGTCGATAATATGCCAAAACCATTGTGTGAGAGAATTAAAAGACGACAAAAGGCTGAATAAAAAAAAGGAATTCCAGACTTTTTCAGAATCATGGGTAGACTTCAAAGCCACTCAATTGGGGATATCAGACGCA
The DNA here is from genome assembly GCA_910591685.1 of Galerucella tenella. Classification (NCBI taxonomy): domain Eukaryota; kingdom Metazoa; phylum Arthropoda; class Insecta; order Coleoptera; family Chrysomelidae; genus Galerucella; species Galerucella tenella. Next base: position 12,331 of record CAJUYH010004028.1, on the reverse strand, counting down.
ATAAATATTCTAGCTAAGTTAATGGGTTTTCTGAGTACTCCCAAGTGGGAGTTTCCAGGGCTGTTAGGAACTGTAACCCCTATTCCTACTCCTTGGTTTGTTTTGGAGTATAAGTAATAATAATAATAAAGTTTATTCATAAATTTAACAAATACAGTGATAAAATACAAATAAATAAAATTGAATAAACATCTAGACATCCACAGAAGTATTGTACATACTTGTATGTGGTGAATATAGGCTGGTGTGTCAAAATTTAAAAAAAGAAAAAACAAAAAATGCAGTTAAAAAACAATCTAAATCCATTTTTACGTGATTGTATTTCAGACATACATTTCGTATATGAGGTTACTCTTTTCTGTTTTTGATTCAGCATTCTATCATTTGGTGTATTTTTTTTTGTCTGTTTCTTTAACAAATGTTACTAGTTGGGTTTTGAAGCGTTTAAAAGAAGTTTCATCGATAATTCTCTGTGGTAGTTGCCTGAATAATTTGCGTGCTAGGTAGGAGTAACCTTTCTGACCTATTGTTTTAAGAGCTGTTGGTATACAGTATTGATTATTCGATCTTGTCGCGTATCTATGATTGTGAGTGGTGAGTTTGTATTTATTTTTATATTTATGGCATCCTATCTGAATAATGTATAATTGTCTAACATCTAATATTTGTGTTTCAGTATAGAGTAGTGAGCTTGAATATCTTGTAGGTTTGTTGAGAATCATTCGGAGGAATCGCCTTTGAGACACTCCGAGGCATTTAGATAGCTCCTTGAAACTCCTCCCCAGCCAATAATGCCATAATTGAGGTGTGACTCAACCAAACTGTGGTACAGTATTTTTTTACATTTAAAGCTCAAAAATTAGCTTACTTGCTTAAATCGAAATAGGATACTCCGAAGCTTTTTAGTTAAATATTCCATATGATGGTTCCATCGTAAGTGATTGTCAATATAAATACCCAAGTATTTAATTCTTTTTGCAGGTTTTATTGAAAAATCTTGTTGGATATTAAGATTGTATTTTGGCAGAGACGTTTCATGACTACTGAAGGGTAAATATACAGTTTTATCAAAGTTTATTGAAAGTAATCTGCTGTCGAACCCGTCTTTGAGCTTTCCAAGATCATTTTCAATATTTAGTTTGAGATTATACCAGTCATCATGTTTGTAAAAAATCACAGTATCGTCCGCGAAGCTGATTATTTTTCCAATTGTTTCCTGTTCAAATAGATTATTCAAGTAAATTACGAATAGCACCGGCCCCAATACTGTTCCTTGAGGTACACCACATTTAATGTTGATCTCTTCACTCATATGATTTTTAAATTCAGTTTTTCGTGTTCTGCTTGTTAGATAACTTTTGAATAAATTATGAGCTAGACCCCTTACACCCATATCTTCTAGTGTATCTAAAAGTATGGAGTGGTCGACAGTATCGAAGGCCTTTTTTAGATCCAAAAAAAACCCAATAGATGGAGTGCTTGAGTCCAAGGACTCGTAGATGGTTTTTGTCAAGGAATGGATTGCATCATTGGTAGATTTTTTTTCTCTAAATCCATACTGGGATGTCGACAGCAAATTATAATTTGATAGGTATGTCGTAAGTCTTGTTTTTATAATTTTTTCAAATACTTTGCTTATTGAAGATAGAAGTGAAATAGGCCTATAGTTTGAAATATTTTCTATGAACGCACAAAGTCCATAGGCAGCTTCATGAATTTTCTTCCGTTTCGACCTTTCTATGCCTTTCTCAGTTTTATCCTATTTTTGTTTTTGAGAAAGTCACGCATTGAGACTAAGAGGGCTCCAGGTTTAACAGCCCTTGGAGGAAATAAAAAAATAGATCTCGAAACATTCTATAGCGGGAGTGTTCGACTACACCTCCTTTGATACCACGATAGCTGCTGTTGAAAATCGCGGAGCTGATGTTACCACCTGTAGGTGGATGAGAAATATGCTTTTTAACATGACAGTACTTAAAATCTTATTGAGGTATGCAAGGGTATACAGAGGTAGGCAGATGATCTGACAATACTTGGACTGGGGAAATTTTTCCCAGCTCCGATATAACATCCCGGAGAAATACAGCGATATTTGCTGTATTCTCTTTACCACGTTTAACTGAGATTAATTGAGTCACTCAGTTAGTCTCAGTGAATTAGGAAAAAGTATATGTTCTTTTAATATGGCTTGAGTTGAGTACAAAGTCAGACTAACTAAGAAAATTTCTTCCTCCCTTACCCCAATTGAGCTAGCTTTCCATAGAACTTAGAAGTGAGTTGAAAACTTTTTGCGATCTGTACCGGATATTTGTTGTCACATGTCACATACTTACTACAACAACATTTATGGCACTTTCAGGAACCATTGCCTGTTGAAAATAAAAATTTGTCTATAAACTAAATTTTTGTGTTATAATCCGAGGTATAAACATTAGAGGTTATAATTGTGATCTGAGACTGTCATGCATTCTTTCTAGATACAAATTTGCCTCAATTTATCTTACTTCATTTCAGCTCACTTTGTCTTAATTATTCTTACAAGTGAGACAGTCGGCTGGTAAAAAGAATACAGCTATTATATCGGAGATGATGCAACAAGCTCTGAAAAGGGTAGAGCTATGGTGTGGGAGGAATTGCCTAAGAGTGAACTGCTAAAAGGTGGCTTGAGACTGAAATTGTCGATCCTCTTCAACGTGCAGCTGCGTTTATCCTGGAGGTCAATTATATTGGTGGAATTCTGGATACAAAACTAACCTGGAATTCACACCTACATGAGAAAACCAATAAAGTGAGAACTGCGAAAAGCAATTGCGTCAATGGAAGCAATTCTCAATGTCTTGCATCTTTCTTAGAATGTATCGATGTTCACAGACTGGAATGCAATGAAAATTGCCTCGAAAGAACCAACACCCATAATTACTCCAGAATCACCGAATTTAACACAAAGTCGGCTTCTTGAAATAATAAGTCATAACATCTGACAATTAATGATAACCAACCATACCATATTTAGCATGCAGTCAGGAAGGAACGTTGGTGTGGACATAGGACATAGGGGCCAAGAGATCCTTATGCTCTCAGATAGTCAGGTAGCATTGAAATCTTAAGCATGTCCCCAATCTATTGTTTCCAATCAGCCAAATGCTATTTATAGGGTGAGTGCTCTACTTTGGTGAATACTTTTACATAGAAAAGATTAGAAAGATAATTGACATGCAAGTAGAAATATTGGTTCGTTGTGTAAATGCTTTAGCAGCTTGAAATTGGTGAAGTATAATTGATTATTCCAAATTTAAATTATATCTATATATAGTTAGTATTAGTAGTTAGGTTATTTACCCAATCGAGTTGGGCACTTTTCACATTTCTTCTAATTTTTGTAACGAGACTTTTATACATACAAATCGTTGATAGTAAACATTTATATAAAACTTAGAAAATCATATATAGAAAGTCCATCTCTGACCCTCGTAGGGTAGATATTAAAAAAATTACGATTAATCATCATTTAATTAAATACCACAAAAGGTAAGTGTTATGAAGACGGGCCATAAAGACATAAATCTACCAGAAACTTGAATGAAATTCTTGCTGTGGTACACCCACGAGGGCACATAGGCGTGCTTCTTAAGTTTAATTTTTTCCATAATAATTTTTATAAAACTTCACGTTGAATATATTCTGTAAGTTAGATGTTTCAGAAAAAAACAAAGTATTTCATTAGAAGTACCAATTCGAACAAAACAGAAGATCAATTCAGCGCAATTAAAGTTTAAATTGATACGATTGCAATAATCTGTACTATTTAGTCTTAAAACCAAAATGTGGAAGTATGTTGTGTTATTTCTGAGAAGCATTTTTATTTTATTTGGTCGTCAACCATCAGAGGAGTACACACACCATACTCAAATATTCTCCGCCAATGGCTCATAGCATTAGATAAGCAATACGTTTTTATTCTTATCGGCAAATAAAAAGCGGTGAGGTATTCGTTTTCTGCTCAGCTTCGGCTTTGGCGCCACTCTTTATATTACAAGCCAACAACAGGTGTCTGAATACAATAAAACTGAACTAAACACATGGGTTGAAGGAACAATGAAAAAAATGTCAAAACAAAAAGTAGGTACACAAAAATACTAACTGATGGGGAAATAACTATGTAATACATTTGAAAGAGTACTGAGCTTAGTGGAACTTACTGTATCTTTATAATGGACTATACAATCGAAGATGAGAGAGCCCCGATGGAATGAGTATGGTTTGCCAATTGGTACTGCCAAGATCACACATCAGAAGTGTGTTAAAGAGGTTCATAGTAGCCACTCAGTAGGATATTTTGGTACTGTAAGAACCCTGGAACGAATTCGAGAAACATATGATTGGGTCAATTGTCGAAGGGACGTAAAAGATTGGTGCAAGAAATGTGATCTGTGCAATAGTAGAAAAGCTCATGAAACAAGAAACCCAAGAAAATGTAACATTATCTATCCGGGCAGCCTTTTGGAAGAATTGCGATTGATATTATCGGTCCACTTTATTCGACAGAAGGAGGAAACAAATACTTGATGGTTGTAACGGATCATTAATCCAAGTGGCCTGAAATGGCACTTCTTCCTAATCAAAAAGCGACGAAAGTTGCGAAATATTTTGTAACTAACGTTATTGCGGAACACGGATTCCTCTGGAATTGCATTCTGATCAAGGACGAACCAAATTTTGAATCCGAATTATGGCAGGAGTTGGTGAGAAATTGAGACATTGGACATTGAGAAAACACGCACTACACCTCTCCATACACCGATGGAATGGTGGAGAGACGTAACTGAAAACCAAAAAGTTTGGGACATTCTGCTTCCTCTATTTCTGCCACCCTAAAGTAGTTCTGAACACGAATCAACTGGTTATAGTCCATCTATGCTAGTCACTGGCTTGAGCTTATTTCCAGAAGACTTTTTTCTGGTGAAGAAGCTGAGGAACGTACACCTCCAATGTACATAGGAAGCTTGGAAGAAAAATTGGGGAATGTCGACAAGTTTTCACTTGAACGTTTGCAGTTCTGCAACGATAAGGTGAAGGCCAGACTGCATACTACAAACACAAGTTTTTCGAGAGGTGACCCTGTGTGGGTCTGCAATCTCAAGCGTTGAAAAGGAAAAGGAATCATTTAAAAGCTATAAATAACTGCCACGAATTCAATTCACCTACAATAACGTCAGAAAAAAGCTGTTTAATATATTTCAAGCTGAAACAGGCAATTTGAGGACAATTAAGTTGAATGGTAAATTTAAAATGGTCATATTCCATTTAAAACGTATTTATAAAGAAAATGGAAATTATTGTAAAGAACAGCGGCTAAAACTGAATGCTCACGTTAGTGCTTCAAGAATAAAGACTTTTTCCACAACGGTGTTTTTTTGGAACTAAAATTTTGCAGATCTCGCCGATTTTTCATTAAGAGTCCAATAGAGCTTGAACTTATTGAGGATCAGTAGGTGTATATATAGGTACCTACCACTTATTACGATAGAATTCCCTTTCTTCAAACACTCCATGCTGAATGGCAACCACTTTTTGGCATAAAGACAAAAAACAAAAATACCAATAAATTGTTCATTTGTCCATAATTTTTTCTGGTTATATGTTGAAAAATTATGGGTCCCAAATTATTAGGCCAACATTGTTTTTTTTTCACTTACTATTTTCCAGATATCAAAGATGCAATAGTCCACTTTCAAAATGTATTTTGTAAAATGCCTATTTTAAATCTCTTCCGATGAAGCGGGACGAATAACTGGAAAAGAGGAAGGCATACATCTGGAATCATCTAGAAGTGTCATAGAAAAGTCTAGAAACGTCTTCGAAAAGTGCAAGAAGCGGGATAACTGACATTAGTTAGTTAGTTAAGTATCAGAGACTGGAGTTTCATGTTCCGATAGGGATACGTGTATATTATTGTGTTGTGGAAGTTAAAATCGAATGAATACAGGAATGGAGAATGTTATTGGACAGAAAGAAGTAATACTATTATGCGAAATGGCTTAGAATTCTGGGTCACTGCTGTCTTAGCCAAATCCACATTTATAATTCAGAAACGGAATAATGATGCTCACTAATGGTTACATTATTAGAAAAGTATATCAACTAATCCAAAACAATGGAATTAATGAATTCAAATGGAAAATCAAAAAATTACTGTGGCTATTCATTCGAATAAATCGTAAAATGACAATGTGATAATTATGGGAAAAGGCTATAGTTTGGCTATAAAAGGAATGCGGCCGAAAACATTCAATATTGCCACACTTATTTTCCAAATACTGAATGTTAAAATGTGAACATTTTTCTAAATATCCTATGGGCTCACAGAGCTCTATCAGTCTACCTATACTTATCAGATCTGCCATGAATTTTGGCGACTGTTCTCCAAAAAACTCCGTTTAGGTGATATTTTCCACCACTCTAAATACTTCCGTTCCTATCAATGGGAATGACCATTTCATCGGCCCTTTCGTAACACTTATGACCTTCGTGCCCTCGCACCTAGTCTATTATTATTGATTATACAGTTGTGTCAATCTGAGAAATAGAAACGGAGAGGTTATTCATGTATTTTCCCACAAAGATGCACAACTATATACGTGGTGAATTGGCATTTTTTCTTCTTAACTCGAGATTTTCACATTCTAGTAATATATTGTGTTCCATCGTAATAATAACATTACTTGTAATAAAAACCGGACTCTTTTTTATTAAGTGGTCATGCGTGAACCTTGTGTGATCTAAACAAAGCGTGGCTCTTGACTTGACAGGACCGAGTCAACGAAGAGCATTGCTATTGTTTTTGACTTAAACCTCAACATCCGCACTAATAGCTCCACACCATTAGAAATACAATTGGAGATTGGGTCATGAGCACACTTGTCTGCTTCTTCCTTGCTGATGGTAATTACCTATGTGGGATGGAAGCCAGATGAAAATAATTGTCATATTTCGATTTTCTGCGTCGACCTTTCCATTTTTGACCGGTAGCACAACTTCGAGGTCTCAGCCAAAGAATAATGATATTTACTACGAACACGGATTCGCTGGGAGAAAGTTTTTTCCTATAGATAAATATGAAATTGTGTTGAAGATTATTATTTAAGTGCGACCAGGAAGTATCGATCTGAGGAAGTGGAATTTATTACTTGAACGAAGCAAGACTGAACAAGGGTGGATACTGACATACAAAAACGCCAAGCAATCATGTAAAAATATTCCACTGGATTAACTATACCAATCGGATAATGGCATGTTAATTAACACCTATTATAGGAAGTACCTAATTGTTTTGAAATGTTAAGATTAAATGTTTACTATGGGGAAGTTCAAACTTGGAAATTAAAAAAAAACACCAATCTATTATTGATTTGATTTCAATCTGATGAAAAATCTTTTGTTGGAACTCTTTTCTTGGAAAATAACCCCAATTTTCTGTTTACGCGAGCAAAATAACCCAGGGGAAAATTCTTGGTGAAGTTTCTTGCTGTTTAATTGGAATTTCTACCAAAAAGTTTTCCATTAAGTTGTTCTGGAAGGTATTATTGAGAATTGACGATTATTCAGTAAACTTTCGAAGTTCTTTGAGACTGCGGAGTTTGTCAATTGGAAAATAATAAATACTTCGATGGATTCCGTTAAAAAAATGATTTGATTAATATGACCAAGCTCAAGAAAAGACAATGAATATGTTCATTCCTTTTATATGCAATATGGTACTACCTTTAGTAGGTTGAATTTGAGAACTGGATGAGTTTATTAGGCGTCTGCTTATATTAATCGCGTCTGATCATAAATAGTGCCATCGCCCAAAGATTATATATCTCGATGCTGAATTTTGGGAAAAATGCAGTATGTGCCAAAGTAAATAGTACCTAGAATGAAATATGCATACTTCGTTCCAAAATATTTCGTTTTCACTTATGCCAACATGATTGATTTTAAACCAAAACCCTTAGCAGGTATTCGTTAATCTGATAACAATAGCACATAACCTCATCTTTACATATAAAAAGAGCTTTCATTGCTTGTTTTTCTTCCTCTGGCCTGTATTGCACCTAACCACTTCATTTCCAATGCCCTTTTTATATTGATGGGATTTCAAATTTTGTATTCAACATTTAACTACAAAAGTAATCTTGTATTTTTGGCGCGCGTCATAGGGCAAAAAAGTGCATATCGCTGGATGCGAAGCGAGTTGTGAAACGTGTTTAAATCATTGGAGCATCGGTTATGGAAACTGTGATGAGTTTAAAAAATAATAAGTCACCGGGGCTAGATGGTATACGATCAGAAACTCTTAAAGCAGTAAGTACAGAAATTGCACCTGTGCTAACATTTCTAATAAATAAATCAATAAATGATGGTAAGTTTCCAAAAATATTGAAAATTGCAGAAATTTTACCCCAGTTTAAAGATGGAAATCCTAAGGAAACTTCAAACTATAGACCAATATCGTTAATTTCAAATGTAGGAAAGGTGTTTGAGAAAATAATACAAAAACGAATTGTATCGTTTATTAAAAAATATAACATATTATCAGATGAGCAATACGGATTTCGTGAAAACGTGTCGACGTCAGATGCAATAGCCAGGTTACTAGAAATGATAAATAATGCCTTAGATAAAAAACAACCATTCATTGTCATTTTTGTTGATCTGGCTAAGGCATTTGACAGTGTCGGGATTTAGGGGTATAGCTTACAAGCTACTTAAAAGTTACCTAAACGAAAGAAGGCAGTGTGTGAATATTAGCGAAACTCACAGTGAATACAAAATTGTAAAATATGGAGTACCCCAAGGAACAGTCCTGGGACCAATCCTCTTCAATCTATACCTTAATGATATATTTTTTCAAGACACAAAAGGAGATATTGTAACTTTTGCTGATGACACCGCTGTATTCTATAGAAATGAAAATTGGTTGGCTCTCAAAAATGATATTGAAATTGATTTTGTTAAAATAGTTAACTTTTTTGAGAACAGACTACTTACAATAAACCAAAAAAAACCTTATTTTTGCCATTTACTTCATATAGCACCGACTTGCCACTATTTGATCAAATATCTATTACTGTATCCACAACAGAAATGTTTCATATCAAAACATCAAATAAAATTAAATATCTCGGAATTTTCCTTGATTCCCATTCACGATGGGACCACCAAATAAGCTATTTAATTAAAAAACTTAGATTTGTACTATATAAACTCAAATATCTATCTGATATTCTAAAGTTGACTTACCTTAAAATTCTTTATTATGCATTGGTCGAAAGCCACCTAACATATGGTCTTATTGCTTGGGGATAGGCTGGGGAAACTCTCATCGAGTACCTACAAAAAGTACAGAAAAGTATATTAAAAGTATTTTTTCACAGACCCAGAACCTACCCTACAATTCAACTCTACCAAGAAGCTGAAGTATTTAACATCTGTCAATTATATGTTAAAGTCATTTTACTAAAGCAACATAAGGACAAAGCCACTCTAAAGACAATTCAACATGGCTATCCAACTAGATATAAGGAAAGTGATGCCGTAATACCCTTAATGAAAAAAGCTATAGGTAAAAAAAGTTCCACATACCTGGCTCCAAAGTTATATAATCAATTACCTTCTGATTTGAAAAAAATTAACTCTTCAAGTTTATTCAAAAAAAAAAAAAAAAAAAATTGGATCCAATCTTATTCGGCTGCTACAATGCAAAATTTTATTTCTTCGCGAAATGAAAGTTATTATAGTCTGTCAATCTTATCGTGATTTATAAAACTTAAAAAAAAACCTTTTGTACTTTTAATATTTTATCTGATGTTACTTACATTTGTATTGTCGTTTTATATTCTATATGTTATATCTTATATTTCAATTTTTTTTTAATGTTCTCATATATACTCAAGACTTGTTTTAGTAACTGATTGCTTTTTAATTTTAATTTTTGTACATCAATTTTTCATAATAAATGAACTACCGCATTAACGCACAAGCATGACTTTTGTGAATGTACTGCTCCTTTTGCGATGAAAATGGACTACCTACTTATTTACTAAACTTATTTTTACATGCTTGTATCTTTTTAAATACATATTGTAATTATTGTAACTATAACTGAGGCAAAATAAATTATAATTAATTAATCGAGTATAACCGATGCAGCAAAAAACATCAAGTTGACCAAAACCACAATATCCCCAGTGGAAGACATTATTGAAAAGCCAATTAATAAACGAGAAAAAAGGGGTGTCACCAATAAGATCAAATGTGTTAACCCAATATAAAAGGATATAATATATATACCAAAAACAAATTATACCTAAATTGTATAAAAAGTGGTTGATTGAAGAAATAACAATGTAACATAGCCGACAACTAAATAAAATACCAAATAACAACACTAGTAAATGGGAAATTCAAAAGTATTTGTTAATAAATGACCTTTATTTTTGGAGAATCGTGAGAAACAACCTGATTTCTCACAAGGGTATAAATTTTATTAACGATTTCTGGAGTAGTAACAGCAAATGACGGCCATGAAAGTTCAGCATCATCCGTGATCATATGACCACTTTCAAAAGAAAATGATCACGTACAAGTCATTCCATAAAAATTTGATTCAGCATGCTATTAAGGTTGAAGGTACCTATCGAAATGATCATGGGCAACTGCCCCCTCCCTGGAAGCAAAAATAAATTGAATAATTTTAAAATGTTGATAAAAAAAATTCCATTGTTCCAGCAACAGACTAAATCTTGTGGTCAATGATACTAGCAAGCTACCAAAAATAAGACACACAATTGCAACGGTTAAAGACACAACCACCTTCTTTCGTCAATCGCCAGCCCGTAGGAAATCGGTTCCAAATCTTTCAAGGCTCAGTGAGACCAGATGGTCGGAAAAATATAACAGCATACAAAAATTTTCAAAAAGCTTCACTGACATTGTTAAAGCACTAGAACATCTATCTGTCGAAGGAAACTATGATACAAGAAAATCTGCCTACCAATTGCACTGTGCAGTTACTAAACCAAATTTCATCTTAGGCTTAGGCATAATTTCAAAATACTGTGGAACGTTTTACAAGGTGAAAGCATGGATTTGGTTGTGGTGGAGAAACATATTGATGATATTCTAGATGTAATCAAAGAAGATAGACAAGATGTCGAAAATGTTCCTTATAATTTATTTGGAAAATCACTTGATATCGCAGAGAAAATAGGGGATGAGTTTTCAGTACTACGAGTCACTCAAAAGCAAGTACAGAGAAGTAATCCACCATCTGAGTCTGCAGTTGAATACTGGAAGCGGTCAATAATCATCCCTTATCTTGATTTTTCAACTTCGTCTTTGGATGTTAGATTATCCAACGCAAATACACCTGCTTTTACTTTAACTCATCTTCATCCTTCAAGCATGCTCAAAATGGCTTCAAAAGATTCCAAAAATAAGGCAGAAATTTAGTTTAAACCCAAGAAAAATGTTATTTGTTTGATTTGAGTATAATTAAAATCTCAAAGTTTTGTTTCCATTTGCCTTTTCTTTTTTTCCTAAAATTTTACATTTTGGACGTCCATGGACCATGGTTTTCCCCCCCCTGTTATAAATCCTGGCTACGCCCTTGGAAATGATAATGTTACTTCAGCACCTTGAGTTATAAATTCAAATGAAATCGATAGTAATACAAAACTAGATTTGGGTTGTCATAACTTTGTTTTAAACCAATTTGGTCGATTATTTTTGGGTTTTAAGAACTTTTAGGTTTAAACTTCAGGTAGCAGTCAGTCGTTTCATAAACGTTGATAAATTCACTTAAAAATGTCACCTGCGCCCTCATGTGTGAGAGTGAAGTTTCCAACCAAATATTCACTCATTGCCAGAATGACCACTTGGAGAAAACTTTTTAACAGAATGCATTAAGATGTCATCATAAAATGTTGTATTTATATATGCTCATGTTTCTGGAAAGTAATAATTTTGGAATAAAAATTATCAACAGTTATTACACAAGTGGTGGTCATTATTTGATAATTTGTTGCTATGGAAATCTCACGAGTGGGATTTTCTAATAGCAATAAAGACGAGTGCTAATCAGTTGAAATTATTTGAAAAAAATGTACTTTGGCGTGATTATTTTTTAAACTATTCAGCAAAATGTTGAGCAGATATGTGAGTATCTTTATTAAACAGGTCAACTGACAGTAAATTTTTAACGTCAAATAAAAATGACACTGACAAATGTCAGCGTACCCAATGGCTCACGCATCCATTCAAACGAAGATCCAATGAAACAGCGTGA
>CAJUYH010004027.1:0-29151 GCA_910591685.1 Galerucella tenella | reverse complement strand
GTATGCAAAGCTGGTATTCGCAGTGCTGGTGATCTACTTGAATTTGTTCGGATGAATTTTTACTAGTATTTCCATAATTTTTTTTGCGCGATTGATATTTTTTGTTTATTTACAGCATCGGTTGTCAGGACGGTAGGTTGTGTTTACTGGTTTCTAAGTTTAACACGTCGGTAAGTGATTCACTCACCGTTCAGACGTCAAAAAGTAATGAATAGCATAAAAACAATTTCACCAAAATGCAAGATATATTTCAAACTGATCGAGAAGTATAAATGTCACTCTTGACATTCCGTTCATTTCGAAGAAATTTAAATTATTTTATTCGGTATTTATTTCAATACGATCGCGAAAAAATGGTATAAGCATCTCGAACGTTAAGAGTAATTACAACGTTTGCATGTAGATTCCTCTCGTAAAATTGGACAAAATGACATAAGGGTCTATCACATTTACTTCTCGAAATACAGGGTGTTGAAATTTTGAAAACTTGAATGTTTCAATTCGATAATTTCAAAATGGATGGATAAATTGGTTTGACATTTGGCAGGTTGTTTTTAAATAAAAAAGGGCATATTTTAATATAAATAGTAGATAGTTTGTGCAACTAGTGTGGATATGATAGCCATATCGCACGAGGACGAAGTTTGAGCACGACGTCCAATTGCGATATGGACAATCCACACGAGTCGAACAGCATATTCTTTCTACGACCCACTTGAGAAAAAATCTAAAAAATGAAAATTTCTATAAACTGTAATATAACTTCAAATTAAAAATTTAACAATTCAGTTTTATGTTTCCACTAATTTTTTTGTGGTAAACGTACAGTTCTTGAATGTCCAATTTGTATGATGCTACGGTTTCCCTTTTTAAATATACGATGCTGTTATAAGTAGATGCCAGTCGGACCCCCTCATGAAGGGTACCGTACCATTATTTATAATAATGAATATTCTGCTAAATATTTCAAACGTCTACCTGTTGTCGTTACTAATATCAAGCAGAATAATTATTTGAAAATAAAATTAACAATAAAAAAAAGCTTCTTCACGGGGAATCGAACCCGGGTCTACCGCGTGAGAGTCTGGTTTACTTACTACTCGACCACCGAGAAATATGCAAATTGTTTATCTATAACGTCAGATGTTTTACATAATTTTTGCTTAAAAGGAACTAGAGTTCCTACCGTGTGTCACACGACACGTCTACCTTTTTTTGATTCTTTCAAAGGACGAAACTGTTGGGAGAATGTTTCAACCAGTGATTGTCCCTCTGTATGGACCACACCTGACGCTGTTTGGCAAAATATTACTAGATTCTAGTCTTTCGAGAGAAGGCACTACATGATTATGTTAGGAGTTGGTGGAGAGAATCCTTGTTAAAGGTGGGACAAAAAAGAAAATCTATGTTAAGAGGCCACTAGGAAAAGTTAATGGGTGGCGTCGATTAGCAAGATTTTCTGCTAAGCCCCTGAAAATGGACGAGAAAAATAACTATTCTGTGGAATGACAGATTATATGTCAAGCGCATTGAACAGTTGAGGTACATTATCACGATAGGCAAAAACAAGGGTAGGTAGACTTACTCTTCAATGCCAATTTATTCGCTCATCTAAAATTTTAAAATTACACCAAGGGAATGTCGGTAAAAGATTTTATGAGACTAGGGATTGGAATGTAAATTTTTAAAAGTATTTAAAATTTAAAGACGATTTCAAAAAGAGTTGCGGGAGCTTCAAATCTACATAAATATTTTGGGGTGACTTATACCTTGCTTGGCAGGTCCAAAATACGGAAAGGGTAAGTATTCAAGATTCAAAATGATATTTTTTCCAATTAAAAACCAGTTTCATTTCATCGTTTGAAAATGTTGAGTATCTCCATTTTTTTTGCAATTAAACAACCCTATTTATATTCTTTCACTCAATTCCGAAGACGAGAATAAGGGCAGTTTATGTTCACTTTACTATACCCAATCTGGAGCGTTTTCAAAATATATATTAACATGTATTGAAAAATATTATTATAGCCTTATTTTCAAATCTCTGTAGGTAACTAGTAAAGTAGAGGTCAACTCTCAACCATTAGCTCTTGCTTTATTTGATTTATTTGTAACTTCACAATACTTGCCTACCATTACAATTGAGAAAGAATAATTGAAAATAATGTTCGGTTTTTTTATAGACGGTCTTCTACTTCTAGCACATTCTGGTGCCTTCTCCAACAATAACTGTAGACTTCTCGAATTTGAATCATATGAAAACTGACTAGCAATCAAATAGAGTGCTTTACACATGAGTTTGCGGAAAATATGTTTATTCTATTGAAAAACTCACGAATTGCCGAGTTACATGAGAAAACGAGTGTGCCCTAGCTACACAAACAGCCCTATATCAACTATTGGGAAAGAAACGGAAAAAATAACAGATTGATTTAAGAAAGTGTGGTAGATCAATAAAAATTATATAAATTTTTAACATAGACCACTTTAAGGAGCTTTCTTTGAGATTGCCAAGATTAAATGAAAATCTAAATGTTAATCTCAAGCTACTTCTTTGCATTTAGGGCAAATTTAAAGCGACGCTTATTGAAATTTTAATTAAGCTCAAATCAAATATTTTATGAGATTTTAATTCAATTCTCTAAGAAGCGCAGATATCAGATCCGACGTCGGTGTCAACGTAATATTTTAATTATATTTTATGACAATATTTCAAGGGTCTATAATACTTGTTCATTATTTTAAAACAGTGTTTGATGTTACAGTTAATATGATTAAAAAATTCCAAAGGAAATTTACAACATTCACGATTCGGCATAGCTTTCTCCTTTTTCTGCGTGAGTGACATCCACCTGTTTTTCGACGCGGATAAACGGAGGAATAATAAATATAACGGAAAACTTTGAGATAAACTGACGTTTCATTGAGCAACAGAATCAAGCCCTCAAGAATTTTTCGCCATTGGGCTGCTAAAAAATACTTTTCTCCCTATTTTTGGTGTTCATTATGATTGATTCCCCGGTAAGATAGGCGGAAAAAAATGATGTTTGAAGTTCCTCACCATTTGTCAATTAATTACTTTGACGTTTCACATGGATTTTCCAATAAAACGTCAGCACATGTCAAAGTTTTTTGTTTATTTTCCTATTTTTGGTTTTTTGGTCAGAGGGCGAATAACAGTTGTATGTCACACATACAGGAAACGCTTCTGTAGCTCTTAACTATCGGCTGTCCTCACTTTGGTAAGCTCATTTTCTGCCCTTGTTATACAATATACTATTTCGGCATTTTCTTATAAATTTGACGTTGAGAGCTGTCAAAAATATCCAAGAACAATTTTTCAACTGAAAGTGACCAAATTAATATTTCAATGATGATTGTTGGTGGCTGTAGGATGCGAACTCAACAAGAGGTATACACATTATTTAAATATCCCTCAAAGCATTGTTATCAGAATGGGGAAAGAGATATAGAGAGTTCAGACACGTTGGGGATATATAGAAGTGTCATACACATCTCGACCAGCATATACTAAAATTAATAGTTGACAGTTATTCTCGTCAAATTGCTAGGAAACATTTTCTCATTAAACAACCCAAATTTACCCGATAAAATAAAAACCACTTGTGCAATTATCAGTGATAACACGCTTTACTGGAATGACAATTTTTTACAGGAAATTGTGTTTGAGTGAATAATTCCAAAACCAGTATGGATGGATATTAATTGATTAATTTCGTGTGTAGATATAACTCAAAATGAAATGAAAATCCCTTCTAATATGGTAACACGCAATTCCCAATACAAATTAATTCCTTCCCTTGAACAAACTGATGAAGAGATCAACCCTTCCATCCGTCTAGTGCGCACAGGCACTCAAAAAAATTAACATATTCATATTCCGTTCATGTTTCTCCCGACAAGGAACATAAATGGATGGTATGTTTACATAGTTTGTTATTTTAAGGAATTGCAAATAGAATTTGGAGATTGATATGCATATATTTAAATAATTGATTCCCGCACAGATTGCAATGACACGCAGAGCGGGCGAACATTGAATTAAAACTTCAGGAAATTGAATTTGTTGACAATCATTTGGTATTGATGGAAAGTGTTGTTTTGATTGGTAGTTACTAGAAAAAATCAATTTGAAATGTGTACTTTCGTGTTGTGCCGAGTGAACTGTTCAAACAAAACGACCGACTTTGGTTGAATATTAACTGGGTCGCCATGAAGCTTGTTAACCCGGAAATAAATAACAACTTGTAAAAGCTTTAAAAATGGATTCCCGAAAATAATAGTAAAGGATTTGAAAAAATACCACAAAACTTAATAATTTCCAGAAAATCGTGTCGTTTTCCTTTATAACTTTTTTTTATCTGCCATTTTAAACATTGTTTAGTTGTTTTTTGAGGTGAACATGTTGAAGCTATTTAATAGGCATGATGACAGTCACTCTGAATTCTTCCATTAGAGTTAGCTTAAAACCTCATGGGTGCTACGTCAAAGATGTGCAAGTGACCAGAATCGGTACAACGCGGCAAAACCGCATGTATAGCAGTGAAGTTGAAAGCATCGTCATTTGAAGTTGGGTTGGTGAGTTAACTTCACTGCTATACATGCGCTTTTGCCGCGTTGTACCGATTTTGGTCATTTGCACATCTGTGACGTAGCACCCATGAGGTTTTGAACTAACTCTACCTACAACTGTGATTATGTTTATTCCAATAAAATCGAATCGAACTTTCTTCGTATCTTCTTATTTTGCATCGTTTAATAGATATTCATGTATTAAGAGCGAAAAGTGATACATTATTGCTTGAGAGTAATGGTAGTAAAGAGTGATGGGTAATTACTGGAAAGCAATAATGTCACGTTTTTGCTCGTGATACATACAACATTTTTTCTGCAATCACTCAATTGTAACTAAAATCTGTCAGTTTAAATATGTCAATTCAAATATGTTTCAAACTTTTATATCTGTCTAAATATCATCTGTAAGTTCCTTGTGGCATTACTTATTCTTTTTTCTTATTCTTTTGGGAATCAAACCACAATAATGTTTTTTATTTTTTATTTCGACGTTTCGGTAGCGTTCCAGCTACCGTTGTCGAGATTAACTAGTAATAAAGTTGATAAAAAAATTTTTGGTCCCTATCTGACACAACGGAAAAATATGACAACTAGACAATCAATAATATTTTGAAGTTTAAGACTACAAAACTTTGTTGTCAAATTTTATTAAGGTCCATTCATAGTAGATCACACCTCTGGTAAAATGTGAAATAAAATATTTTATTTTATGACATTCTAACAATATGATAGTCTACTAGAAATGGAATCCAGTGAAGTGCACGTTCCAGGAACGGTTTTTATTGGGATAGCGCTTTTTTTAGCTTATTTTGGAAATGTTGTTAATAAAACGAGTTTGTTGTTACTTTTTTTTTGTATGATCATTTTTGTTATCAAAACATGCATAACTCAGTTTGGTGATTTTGTGTATTGAAGTGTGTATCGATTAACAACTATTCCAATGATAAGTCATAAAAAACCTGGATGAAAACTCATGATGCTATCCTGATTACGCAGGTAATTGATTATTGGAAATTTCTCTTTCTAACATTGGTAACCAAATTTGACTACATTCGGCTGAAATACTAGCTACACATTCATCTGCATTTAGTTGTATCAAAGCACTTTCTTTGATTTTTCGTCTTTCATTATTGGGCTCTTTCAATATTATTTTTGTCGAATCCCATTGAATTTTATGCCCCTCTTCCCAAGCATGTTTACAAATACCTGACTTAAAGAACTCCCTATCTTTGATGTATTTTTTATGTTCACTTATTCGGACTTTCAATGGAATATATGTTTCACCTAAATAGAATTTGTCGCATTCACAAGATATCTGATATATGCAATTTTTTGAAGATTGTTCTTTATTTTTTGGTTTCGTTTTTGTTAAGATAGATCTCAAAGTATTGTTAGATTTAAAGCTGGTTCGAATGTTAAATTGATTACCAATTTTCCTAATTCTTTCTGACAAACCTCTAACATACGGTATTGTCAAGTTTTTAAAAATTATGTTAGCTGAATTATTAATATTATTGTTATTCTTATGGGGTATTAACAATGAGCCTTTCTGTATATTCTTGATTTCTTTATTCCAAATTCTGCCGGGTAATTATTGTTATTTAAAACATTTTTCAATAGAGTTTCCTTCTTTGTGAAATGATTATCATCAAAACAAATGATTCTGGCCCTATCGTATAAAGATTTCACTACCCCTTTTTTAACGCTTATAGCATGATTTGATTCAAAATTCAAATATCTATTAGTGTGTGTTGGCTTCCGA
The DNA here is from genome assembly GCA_910591685.1 of Galerucella tenella. NCBI lineage: Eukaryota > Metazoa > Arthropoda > Insecta > Coleoptera > Chrysomelidae > Galerucella > Galerucella tenella. The sequence goes on along the minus strand of CAJUYH010004027.1, from coordinate 22,793 downwards.
TAAACACTTGTTTCATACCCTGTAGGTGTTTTATTGATAATAATATCCAAAAATAGTAAAAAGATTGTTATTTTCAATTTCAAATTTCATAGATTTTTCTCCTTCATTTATATTCATTAAAAAATCATTTAGAGATACTAAGTCATAAGGCGATATTGCAAAAATGTCGTCTACATACAATTGGTTTTAATTTTTGATTATACACTATTTTGTACATCCAATAAATTTGGAACGTCACTTTCATGAAGAGTATCACTCTATACATATGATGCCACCTACGCGTGCACACTTTTATTACACCTTACCACGTGGTATCACATGACGTGATATCATATGATGGAAATCAGGCAAGACGTTGGACTGGTTTGACGTTTATTTAAAAGTTAAGATTGTGCCGATTACGATTCAAACCTTACTAAAAATATCTAAATATGCAAAATTATATTATCAAAAACATTATAATTGGAAACTGCTCTTCTAATAACACAGGAAATTCATTGGCATTGGATCATGACAAGTAGTTTTGAGGATCCTGAAAAATCGTGTTCGTTTTGCTGAAAAGTCGTGACGACTGAAACGTCACGCACAAGTGCTTGAAGCCCAAATAAACGAAAGCAACATATGAATATGCATTAAAATCCATGATGTCAGATCCTTCTGACGTTGCTTCGGATGGCGTGGCATGGCGTGGCTTGATGTAGCATCAGAACAATGTATTCCCAGCTTAACCATGTTGCTGTGTATCCATTCATCAAGTTTTTCTGGTTATTCTCATATCATTCAAGAATTGATTACGCAGGAACTTAGTGTTCCTTATAACTTTCGCTGGAACATTATTTAACGTTTGTCCAAGCTTTCGCAGTAATCGGATCCCAGACAAACCTGTTCCAAGCTCGACATTTATACTTTTCACGTTTTCGAACTAAAATTTTGACTGTGTAATGCCAGGGATGTTATTGCAGTGACAAGAGATACATTCCGTAAACGAACAATCACAAAAACAAAGGTCGATTCTTTGTACGTGGAACATTTCGTGTTCGGCGTGTCGTAAATGGGTCGTCCGTGACAAATTTCGCTGTTTGTACATACGAAAAAAGGAGAAGACTAGGATGATAAATTTATTCACTGTGTGAAGGAATATTTCATAAAAAACTGCCCTGGAACAGGTTAACTTTCTGGGTGATGAGGTTTGAGCTAATTTCTCTGGAGACGGGATTGTCAAACTGGAATATTCCGCAGACAGGATAAAAAATAACCCAGTTTTCTCGAATTTGGATTCTCAATTTAAAAAATAATTATCTGAATAATATATTCACAGTTCAATATTGATAAAATATACAGGATGTTACAAGCATACTATATATATATTGAAGACTACTCATACGATTTTTTATGAATATTGACATACATGGAGTACAAGTTTTGAAGAATTTATGGGAAATAACTTTGTTTGTTATTTTAAATAAATTACCCTGTACATTATTAGTCGTTCGCATTCCACATTAAATCACATATCAATGTGGAATGCCCTATATATGAAATTTATACTTATCGAGATATTAATGAAAAAGTTGCAGACCATTATATTGAAAATTCCGTGTGAACATTGCCAATTGGGCGGAGTAGAATTCAATGAGACCTCTGACGGAAAAAATTGTAACTGTCGCAACGAGTAAAATAATTTCTTCTGGATTGTTTTTGTATTATACGCAAGTCAACGTAATTACCGTAGATTCTTACTTTATTTGTTTAATTTTGTGTCAGTGCCAAGTTTAAAACTATGTTTTTCTATTTAACTCAACTGTCATCATTTCTGAGGTAACATTCTCATATACAATAATCAGAAATAATAATATCATGGAAGAGCTATGTTATTCTATTTTTTGTTTTCATTGTTGGTATTGAAGATTTAAAATATTACTTAATATCTACAAACGTATTTTCCTGCAACTTTTGTAGATATGACTATATCAAAAATAAAATAGAAACACGAAATCAGACCTAAAACTTAACGGTTAATTGAACGCTTGTTTTACTTTTCACAGGTATCAACCATACCTATTACTCCAAAAATAAAAATATAAGGAATCAAAATACTGAAGCACAATCAAAGAAAAAGCGAAAGTTTTACAAAACACATACTGGAAATAACTAAAACAGCAAAATAAATCCACTTAAATATCAAAGGGGTTATATGGCAGCTGATTTGTTTTACTCGTTGCTAAGATGACATTGACATTTCAGAGCGCCATCTATCGAATCCTACTTTTCCCAATACCGAATGGAAATCATTTTGTCGGGTCGACATTTCTTTTAGTACACAGTCCTGTCATGTATCTTCAATTTTTCAAACGAAACAACCATATTCTTATTCTTTTAGGTACCCTGAACAACTTAGCCAGAATAATAGCCTCAAAAACTCAAACTGGTGTAGGAGGAAGAATGTAGATTCTGTAGAATGAAACAAGAAACTTCCATCAACATACTTGCAGATCGGAAGGCACTACAACAGGATACAACACCTGGGAGATCCTTCCATAGAACTGAAGCCTGTGGACATCCCAAAATTACTTGATGGAACTGGACCAAAAACTTGTAGCCAGCGAGAGGAAGGAACAGAGAAGATCTTTCATATTTCAGTTAATGTTCAGATCCAAAAACAAACAATGGCAGAATATGGGACGATAACATTCGATATTACTGCGTGTCACTATAAATAAAGCTAGTTGTTAATGGATAAACATATTTCCAAAGATGTTATGGGTTTGTTTCAATTCGGCAACGCCGTGAAAAAATCATATTACTGTGTACTTCCAACGAACTAAGCGGAAATCGACCCGTTGCTATGCAATTGCTATTTGCAAGCGCGAGGAACAACACACGCTTTCTTCCCACTACGACTATTGGCTGATATTGATTATCGTCCTTATCTCTACACCCCTCACCGCGTTGATTCATACAGATTTGCCAAATTATACATTGATACAAATGAAAATGAAAATAAAGAAAACCTTCCCAACAATTATTATATCTGAACAAAAATGCTCGAATACAAAATTCAATACAGATAATCAACTGAGACTCGCTATTTCATTGAAACTTTATTATTTTGCAAACACAACATTCTATTTTTGAAATAAGGCTGTCGTAAATTTCTAGGATTTTGTCAGAGCAGCTGTTTACACTCGGCAATCCAAATAAAAAAATGTTCCTGTAAAGAAAAACAAAAAGCTATTTATAATTCGAATCATCATTATTGTATCTTCATTCGGTTTTCCAATTCTATTTTAAAATTTTGAAACATTCAACAAGACGTAATTTGATGAGTATTATTTAACTATTTTACGAGGACGATATTCTAGCTGCGCTATTCAAATGAAAACATATGGCTTATAGCTTTTTAGAAGCATGTTCAAGACTTGAAACATTGATTATTACGGTAAAGAAGAGGTCTTCCCTAAGTCTACATTGTTCCAGCTAGTGCTGATAAACATCTGATTGACATTGAATGAAAAAAATGTCTAGAGAAAAATCAGCCCCTCAGAGTATCTTTGAAATTTAAAGCTTATTATGCTGCTGTCACGAAGCATATTCATCATAATAATAATTTTAATACTCTTGACTGAATGTTTTGTAACGTTATCGGGAAATATTTTACAGTGTCCACTGGTACAGATGACAAAACACGAACAACAAAGAAATAGAAATATTTACAGACAAGAGAAGCTTCGCGACCGTCTATAAAAAGTGGAACAGATTAAAATACGTAAAGTAGAGCAATGATTGCTGGTAGCAACTGTTAACTGAATTTTCACCTGAACTGATGTTTACGATTATGGCTGATTGTTATGCAGGGCGCATACTTGGAGACAAAGGAAACTGGGATCAAAGTTACACGAAGCTTAGAGTTGATATAAGTTTAATACTAGATTGTTACAAAGTGTAACTTGTTCTGCTATATTGAAGTTCTGAATTTTTTGAAGGTGGAAATAAATTGATAATTAGTGATAATGTTCATAGTGATGCTTTTATGGAACTTCCATCCCCGACTATTCACAGTACAGTTCTTGTAGTGCCGCATAGAGAAATAAATAAAAGAGGTTTTAGTAAATATGGAAGAAGTGGGAATAAAGTTTGTGTGCAGCCTGTAGCGCATGGCGCTTTCCAGCAACTAACTGAACTAACAGACCTCGCCTTCCACTACACAAAACCTCAATTTTTAATATTATTTTGATTTGATGTAAGTCGTTATCATTTTTGAATTTACTTATTTCTATTCATTCGACTCATTGGCCTTTCTGTGGAGAAATTATTAATCTTTATCATTGGTACCTACTATTATCACAGAATGTATCATCATTTATCATGACCAAGTTAAAAAAGTAAGCTTCTTACCTCAACCGCAAAGTAACGGAAATATTATTTTTCATTTTATCGTTTATTTGCAGACAGGAACCAAGATATGCCAAAAGTTTGTGACCCAAACCAAACGAATATGTATGTACTTAGTGTTTATGATTGTAATTTAGAATGTAGTTGTACTTACTACCTATGTGGAAAAAGTGCTTTAATATTTTGAACACTGTGTTTGTATGCTTGCTCTATAATATTGGTGTGTGCTTCAAGATACCGAATTGTTTAAATAAGTAGATACGTCAATTGAATAAATGTTGGAAATTATACAAATAAGAAGACTTATTAAGTTTTTGGAACAAATTTAGTTTGTTGACGATGAGCGCCAATGAAACCAGAAATGTGATAGAATGACGTAAAAAAAATTGATGGTAATTACTGCAGGCTCTTGCCTAATTAACCAATTAAATTTGGTAGTAACCTAAGCCAGTTCGCAGGGCTTTGTTACCTTATTAATATGAAAAGGAGAGTTTACTTAAGTAGTACTAGTAAAAAATAATTCAAATTTTAGGGCGCCACCAATTTTCATTCCTAGAAGAAAATTAGAAACAAAATCAAATTTAAAGGCTAGCTAACTTTTAATCTGTTAATTAAAAAAAATACTTGAAGTTTCTCTACAATGAATAAAACTCTCTAGATAAAAAAGATGTATATAATTTCTATAATGAAATTACACAAAAAAGAAGGGTTAGTAAACAATGTTAAAAAATATAAAATACTTAACACCCTAAAACAAATGTTTGTGAAGATGAAGTCCAGTTGATGTTGAAACTAGCTATTGATGTGATTCTATGGAATGTCTACAAAAACCGGTCTTCAGGAAACTGTATCCAGATTACTTTATGATTCCAGAAAAACCTATCGAAGAAACTGTATAAGGGAAACTGTACTCAGAAAACTTGTTATTTCATTGGAACTTGTATTCCAGGAAACTTTTTGTCAATCAGGAACTGTTTGTCACACAGGAACTTGTTTGCAGCACAGGAGCTGTGACCCAGAAACTGTGCAGTAATCCAGATAAGTACTCAAGGGATAACGGCTGCAGCTATTATTTTTTATTTAAACTTGTATTGAAATAATTAAATGGATTACTGCACAGTGCACAGTTGTTGTATTGTCGACAAACGATGAGAGAAGCCCTCCCAGAATCTTTCTCATTCTTATTTAAGGACATTTCAAAATTTTGAATTTCGCGGTAAAATACGTCAAGAATATTGATTTTTGGACCATTAGTTTATTTCACCACAAATCACAAAAGTGAAATAATTTATTATTAATACTTCAAAAGCAATATTTTTAGGAAATATATATGGACTATTCCACCAAAAACCAAAATTCTGAAGAAATTCAATGATAAATATAAAAGCTGAAAGGCTGAACGCAAAGTTCACGATCCATTTTCTGGTCTAGAAACGAAGTCATAAATGAAATAATGAACCTTACTTATTAAAAATTGAAGGGTAATTTGCGTGATCACTTCCTTGAAAGTGATTTCATAGACTTAGATTGACAAAATTTGTACTTCCTTCCTAAAAAACAAATATTAAAGTGCAAAATGATTCCATTGCAAATATTGCACCTTAAAAATTCATAAAGCGCGCGTCTTAAGTGATAGTTCATACCTGTAGTTAAGGTAGGCGCTAGTGGCAACTTTGTGCTACAGAACGCTACGCGTTTAACAGCTTTCTCATTTATTTCTCTATGATGTAACCAAAGAATATTCCTCGCACGGTATACTGAATACGAGTTTCATTAACTGAAGTGGCGGCTTACGAAATTTAACGAGCATATTGAGTGAAGTTATATGAATTTTCAGCATTGAAAAAGTTTATTATCAACACATTATTTCCGGAATATATGAACATCTTCCGAATTTAATTTCACACGCACAAATTAAATTTAAAGAGAGCACAGAATATGATTTTATTGAAATTAATCGCATTTATTGGGAGAAAAATTCTCATAATAAATATTTTCTTTCAATCTATTGAAAGATACTTTCATATCCACTTTTTAACTCCTGTATAGGATATTACATCTAAGAATTTCATTTAAACCTTATGAAATTCTAACTTTTCAAACCTGAAGTCTCATTACTCAAAAAAGACCATTCATAGAGAATTCTTTTAACAATTTTACACTAGAGCAGCCAGAGGCGTAGCTGTAGATATAGTTATTAGAAATTATCTATTTCGCCTTGGGCGCTGATTAACCTTTTATAGACACGAAAATGTTGAAGAATAGAATCAATTGTAAGAGTGAAGTTACTAAGTTGAGTCATGCACTCAGTTATTCATACTTCCATCAAACTACATCTAATAACAAAAGATGAAAAATCAGCAAAAGGAAAATTAGAGATACTGTTCTTACGCTAAAGTGTCCGTCTCAGCGACTTATATAAACACAAACAAGGTAGGCAATGGATAGGAGGAATGATAATAACAGAGGAAAATACAATCAAAACAACATTATTTTTAGTAGATTCAGTCAGTAACTCGTACATACTACTCACATGTCTGCATTTCGAGGTTGAAATCAACATTTCTCACAAGATGATTTTGGTTGCGAGATTACTACACGCTAAATAAAATAATAACGGAACGTTTAGCAGCAGAGAAACAGGGAATTAACTTCTTTGAGGAGAGTTTACATGAAATATTGGATTGCATAACTATTTCGATGATATCCAAATGAACAATGATCTAGGTCATCAAAACTTCCATAGAATTCACATAGCTCGATATCTGAAATCTTCATTCTGGAGAGTTGAGATTCAACGGTGCCAGTAAGACATCTGTAAAACATTGTGTTGATTTTCCTGATGAGATGGCTCCGTTCAGAACAATAAATAATTCTTTAGTCAATAACTTCATCACAATCTGAATTCTGACAAATCTCATTATTTGGAGCAGTTCAGACAGGTATATTATTCAACTTACAAAGATATGGAACCTGCAGGTTTCCTGCTTCAGGTGTTTAGTATCACAAAGGCTGTAGTTCCGATAGTATAGCAGCAATACCTTGAGCTAGGTGATCTGTAGCCTTTTTGTGAACTAAACTTCATTTCGACAACTATCAATAGCCATTTATTTTTACTGAATCACTTGCCAATTAATAATAATAATAATAATAATAAACTTCTTTATTTCAGATCATGATTACAAGTAAACATAAAGTGAAATGACGTCATACAAACAAAAAACTCAATACTTAACCAAAAACAAAAAAGTACCGTATACATTAAACACTAATAAAATCTTGCAACGTATAAGGTTCCAAATTTATCAACATTTTTCTAATCTTGTTCTTAAACATTTTTTGTGAACCAATTTCTTTTATTTTATCAGGGAGAGAATTAAAAAGCCTTAGACACATATAATGAGGGCACTTTTCGGTAAGCGTCAGTCTATGTATTGGGTAACTAACATTCAATGTTCTTGTATTATATCCGTGAGTCTTCGGTCTTAAATCAAATAATTTTTTATTTTTGAACAAAAACATTAAACATTCATAAATATAAACGGCCCAAAATGTCATTATTCCAAGACTTCTAAAAACATTTCTACACGTTTCATTATACTCCATATTTCTAATAACTCTTATTATTCGCTTCTGAACAACGAAAATGTCCTGCGCTAAGCTGTGCGTTCCCCAAAAAATAATCCCGAATTTTAACACAGATTCAAAATTTGCATAATACATTATCCTAAGAGTGCTCTCATTCATATACCTGCCAAGGACCCGAATTCCATAACAAATCGTATTGAGTTTTTTTTTCACACTATTTATATGAAAAGACCAATCAAAAAATTCATTTATATAAATACCTAAAAACTTTGCGTCTTCAGAAAAAACTAGTTCTTTATTGTTAATATCTATTACAGATGGCTTTGTGACTGTTGCTTGTTTTGTTCTAAAAAGTAAGATATTTGTTTTGTCTTTGTTTAAAACTAATTTATTTTTTTCAAACCATTCTGTTGCAAGGGTGAACAAATGGTTAGCCTTTGTTAAAATGTCTTGTATGTCCTTGCTGCCGACAATTAAATTAGTATCATCGGCATACTTAACAATATGTTGATACGATTGGGTGGCTATAAGAGAGAGGTCATTGACATATAATATGAATAGGATTGGTCCCAAGATACTTCCCTGTGCGATTCCTATGTTGTTGGGCATTATTTCTGATTTACAGGTGTTCCCCCCCTTTGTAATTGCTACTGTTTGCTTCCTATCATTCACGTACGATATAAACCATTTTTTTACAACTCCCCTTATTCCATACATTTCTAACTTTTCAATAAGCAGTTCCCTATCAAGACAATCATAAGCCTTGGACAAATCCAAAAGCATTCCCAGTGCCAACTCGCCCTTCTCTAGCTGTTCTATGATAAACTGCAAAAATTTAAAAATAGCGGTTTGTGTCGATTTTCCCTTGATAAAACCATGTTGGCATGTATTGAATAAATTGCAGTCCCTCACAAACTTAACCAATCGGGTACTCATCGCCAACTCAAAAACTTTGGAGAATCCAGGCAACAGACTTATAGGTCTATAATTGTCAAGAATTAAACCTTATGCTCTTGATTTTTCGGTATTAATATGGAAATTAGCTACAGCTTTTTGGACAGTTAGATCAAGAGCCAGCTTAATTATAATATAGCGATTTAAAATAAATTTTGAACACAAGAAATTTTTTCGGTAGCTACTTCATAAACCTGTGAAAATAGTACTAATTCATCAAGTTCATTCAAATGAGATGGCAAGCAAAATTCTATTTTTTCAATATGAACGTTTTAGATCATTCCATAGAAAATGACCTTGGATAATTATTCAATTACACGATATATTTTTCGCAATAGCTTATTATTAATTATTATACAAAATATATAATTATTTACGAGTTTTAAAATAACCTTCTAGTAGAAAATAAATCGACTGGTGACGCCGATGTTCGGTATGCATCTACGATATGAGATGAAGTCAAGAGTGAAATATTTTTAGACACTGCAACTTCATTAAGCGAAGTACGAGAGGCATACGCTTCTGAAAAATTCCTGTAGCATATTTGCTACAAGTTAGATATACCTTTTTCTTTCATAAGACCCATACGACGCATTCCTACCGCTAACATTTAATAACGCAGTTCGGCTAGTTGAAGAAAGTCTTAAAACATTTTTATCATTCCGGATAATTCGATGGAATATTTTCCTAGGCGGGATATTATATCGAGAAGTATCTCTAAATAATTAGATTGAATTTGTTTCATCTGAAATAATGGAATACAAACAGTATTGAATGAAAAAGTATCTATAAAGGTTGAGTTTGCGACTCGTGAGTGTCTACAGTTAGCTTACACCCAATCATATATCACCAAATTCCGTGTCTCAACAAAGGAAACTAGTGTATTTGGTGGATAAAGTTTCACGTCCGAGGATTGGTGATGTGATGACCTTGCTTTACATCAGATACCTGATTTGGGCCGCGAGAGAGCTGGCACAACGTATATGTTACACTTTTCTATTATTTTTAACCCTTAAAAGGCAATTCTGTTCTTTCGATAGTCCAAATCTTACCAATGAAGATTTAGACAATAGATTTATGTTGAAAGGCCATTTAGACAACCTTGGCCATGCTTGCTATAGTTTAACACATATTTGTAGACTTTCTTTGGACCAATTCTGCTAAATTATGCTTAAGAGGTTCTGTTTTCCTATTGTGATCCATACCAGAAAGGCCAGTCTTCTAGACCAGAGACACTGAGTTAAGCTAAGTGCTTTATGGAGAGACAGACTTGCATGACGGATGGAAATGTGCAGCTATTGCGGAAAGTTATGTAGCGGAGAACGTCAGGAAGTTGCAAATGGAAGTGTGTACAATATAACGACGCCAGAAGCCTCCTGCAGTACTTCAAGAGTGACAGAAACCTTTGTTAAAGTTGGGGAAGTTATGGAGTCAGAACATTTCATAAAAATTTTTGAAAAACGAGAAAACATTTATCCAAAGTTTGTGAGTAACGTTCATAATTGTAATAATTGTACTATTAGTACAGGTAATGAAGCATTTCACCTGGAAATTTTTTCGTCCAGCATGGATTGACTTGAAATTTTAACAGAAGGTAGGTGATAGCCCAAGAATCAAAATTTATATCGAACCGAAGGGCGCTAAAGCCTTGGGGGTGGTTGCCACCCCATCTCGGGGGTGAAAATTTTTTATTACATTTTAACTACAGGAATCGATTGAAAAAAAGATTCTAAGAAAAAAATGTATTATACATTTTTCTTGTAAAATCAATATTCTCTAAGTTATTCGCGATTGAAAGTAGCGCTTTTTAGCGGAAAAAATCGACGTTTTTGATATGTTTTTCACGGATAACTCGAAAATTATGCATTTTATCAAAAAATTTGTGGAGAATAAAATTGTAGCTTTTAAAAAAACAAGCAAAACCCTTTCTTATAATATTTCTAAAACCAATAGGAACCGAGATATGGCCCATCAATTATTAGCTTTTGTTCTCAAATGCAAAATGTGATAGATTCAAAGTCAAATACCGGAAAAATGATGCATTTTTCGTAGAAAACTCATAGAATCTTTTTCAAAGACCTTTCTTCGAAAAAAAAGGGTCTGTAGCATCAAAATTCAGTGAATTATGACAAAAATAATGTCAGTACTGGATTTTTTATACAAAAAAATCGGTGAAAACAATCCCCTAACTACCCCCCTAATTGAAATTGATCTTTACCCTTGTGCAATTCTCTTTGTACATGTATGGTTAATATGTCCAAGAAGTTTGACCAATTTAAAATTCATAGTTTTCGAAAAATTATGGCTTAAACTAAAAAGTTATTTTTCATAATTTTGTATTTTTTACCCTTTCTTTCAAAATAACTCCAGAAATATTGGAGGTACAAGCAAAGTTAAAAAACGAAATTGTAGCTTTTTTTATGAAAAAATCTTCCTGTGAGTAGATTTTTTGTACAGTTAATATTTGACGAGATATAGCCGTTTAAAACGTCTATTTACGCACGAGCACCACCTTTTTTCAGCCCTTTAAACTCACCCCATTTGGAAACAAAAGGGTCTAGGGAGATTTAACTTACAGATCCTTGTAGTTCTTGAAAAACCCTACAAAATCGTTTTCGAATAAACTTTTTATCATCAAAAATGAAGGAAATACGTTAAAAAAACCAATCGATTTTTTTTTCGAAAAATTCCAATAGTATAGTATAGTAAGTACACTTGGAAGCATAATAATGTACAAAACCGGTTTATTCGGCAGTGGGGCGTTATATATACGAAATGTGGTGAAGACTGCTATAATAGTCCACCAGTGATCGAAGAAGATGAAGATGACATCGACCACGATGAAGATCAAACTGATGATACAGATATTTAAAAATCATATTTGGATTTGTATTTGTGATTGTAAATGTAATCATTTATTTATGTTAATCTATGTGAAAATACAGCGCATTCTTATGTTAATAATTATTTTTATCTAATTCCGCTATCAAATGTGACACTTTACGTCACTCCTTGACGTTAGGTAATGTCACATTTTTCATAACCTTCATATATCAGTTATGAAAAGTAGTTATGTAAAAACTTTACGTAACTGTTTATGTTTCAACATAGAGATACCACATGAGTTTCAAAGAATAATTTATTAATTAGGTAGGTACTGTCAAAACTGACAATTATTTCATTATTTAAACTGTACAATTGACCCATTATTTTAATTCAATAGTATTTTGAGATTTATAAACATTGAAAACATTATTCAGGACACAGTTATTTAAAGTAAGTCAATTTTCTGGGTGAATACTTTATAATAACAATACTTTCAAAGCGCGGAATTAGATAAAACGTTGTACGTAAACACGTTATGAAGAGAGCGACATTGTTCAACACGCGTAATTTGCAGAACTCGCTGGCGCTCGTTTTGGCAAATATTACGCTTGTTGAACAATATCGCTCTTTTCATAACTAATTACTTAAATATCTATTTCGTACTTAAGTCTACTTTTTTCCAATTTATATCTATTACAATAGTTTATAAAAATTGCAATGTTGTGAAGGATGGTTTTTAAAGGTTGAAAAGTTACTTAATGCACGTGACACATTTTTTTTAAACAGAATTATTGAGCAAATCCCTATTAGCATTAATAAGGGTTGAAAAAGTATAAAATTGTATTTTGAAATGTAACAAATCCATCATTTTACTAATTCAAACTAATTTTCACCTATCTTAATATTTATAATGCTATTTTTTAATTTTCGACATTTAGGGGTAGTTTTCACCCCTAAGAAACAATCAGGGTTCGTCGGCATGACATGATATATAAAGCAAATTTTCATGCAAATCAATCAGAGGCGAAATCATTTTTTAAGGATTCGTGATTTTTTTACATTAAGCTGTAACAGGGGCTGCTTTTTAAGGGTTGAAGTATGATGAAATTGTATTTCAAAGCTCAAAACAATCATTATTCAACTTTTCCAAACCAAATCTTACCCATTTTCAGGTTTAAAATGTTATTTTATGATTTTTGACAAATATGGGTAGTTTTCACCCCTAAAAACCGTTTAGCGCCCTTCGGGTTCGGTATAGATTTCAAACCTTTGGCTATCATTTATCTCCTGTTGAAATTTGAAGTCAATCCATGCTGGACGAAAAAATTGCGGGGTTTTACCTTTTTTTGAGCTTCATTCCCTGTACTATATGAATATTCATATTAATAACGATCCACGTTTTGCATGGAATAAATTACTACCACCCAAGCCTGGTAAGTTGACTTACAGCTCGTCGTCAAGGGCAATCAAGACCTTTTTGGTAATTGTTACTTACATTAGTGTCAACATGCCTTGTTACAAAAAGACAAATTTCATTCAATAGATTTTCTTTTTTCAGAAACCGATTTGGCTCGGGGGGGTTATGTGTATTTTCTATTTCCAGCTTTTAAGGATACCATCCTTAGTTTGATTGCCTGAAATATATGCTGCAGTTCACCAGTGTGAACGCTTTGAGTTGGAGAGATTGGGTGAGTCCCAATAGCTGCTTACGTGGTTATGTCAGCTGGTCTTTTTGTTGAGTAGTTCTAGAAATCATTTTCTCATGAGATCGTTCCGTGTTGAACTCAATGAGTGGGAGGTTACATTTGAAAAGAATTTAGGACCATGGTGGGATGTGGGAAAGTGGAACAGCCATGATATGAATTCATTACATTCATCTGATATAAAAGCTTGTCGCGAAATTGAACGCTGTGAATAAAGGGCAATACAATTTGTAACTATATCAACTAAATTGTATGACGATGATGGATTAGATTTGGAGTTTAGTCCCTTCTTTCAAGAACATTCAAATGAAAGCTTGTTTTTTAAAATAATCTCGCTATGTTTCCAGTATGAAATTTTTGAAAGATATTCATTTGGAAATTATTATCACAAAGCATATAAAAGACTAATGCATTAAGATGTTTTCCGACAACTTCTTTAATAAATTTGAAAACCTGTCGGTTTGTTCAACTGCAAATTTCTGCAGAAGCAGCTAATCTTTCAATTTCTCCTTTTAGAAGCAATTTAAATACTTCTATTTACATGATGTCTGCAACCGCTTTAATTGTTTCAGATGTTTTATGCTCAACTTCCGTCAACTTGTATTACATTGTCCTTTGTCTACTTCTGCATTTGAGTTTTAGCCGAGTTCTTTCGAGTTTTACATGAAAACTTTCTAGAATGCATTCCGAAGCTAAAATGTGCAGATGCTAAGATGAATTTAGGTGTGCACAGCTTCTGGCGGCTGCCATTTCTATTTATTATCACACCTTTGAAGTTTTATTTTGAACGCCTCGATGAAAAATGTAATATATACAGGCTGTTCCACGAATTACACTATTATGTAAAATATAGGAGACTACTCACATGATTTCTATAAAAGTTGGCATAGATGGCAAATTTCTGGAAGATATTTTCTCTTATTGACTATAACTCCGGACACTCGCATAAGACATGCCTGACAGTTTCATCTCTTTGTTCACACATCTTGCATAAAGGTGTGTCCACTAATAGGGATGGTCTACTATCAGTGCAGATTGTTATGTTTTTGCTAGAAATTCCTTCTCTGGTTAGTTCTTTTGTGGCAATTGAGATACCTCTGTTAGTTCTGTTTGAACCACGCTGGTATTGTGCTCTCGAGTCAACTCCACATTCTAAGCCTTCCTCCATTTTGAGCCATCTGTATATATGCGCATTGCATTTGCAGCATCTGGCTCTGTGTTCTATTCTATTTGTATTTTGCACTGTTTATTGAACACAAATCTGGGTCCAATTGAATCATTGGATGCCTGCAGCAGAGGTAGCGCAGTAAACGCTTCTTGCCATAGTTTTAACCTTAATTGGCCCACTCCTACTTCGGGGCATACACCAGCCGTGCGCAATCGTACCATGGCCATTAACGTAACCTCCTCGACGTACAGGTCCAGACGGGTCAGACAGGGGGGGGGAGGTCTAGGTATAATTTTAGATAAACAGCCCACCTGGAACGCCCACTTGGAAAAAGCTATCAAAAAATCCAGATTATCCCTCTGGAATCTCAGAAGGGTATGTGGGAAATCTTGGGGTATGAACCCAAACCGACTTACTGGATTTACCAACGACTTCAAAAAAGTAACACCAAATACAAAACCATGGACTTCGTCAGAAGCACTGGACTGTAGGGTGAATTGTAAACCATTGGGGTGAGCCACAATAGACCTAACGAAGGTCTCACTAGGACGGTAGAGCAGAGTATGCTGTATGGCGCGGAAGTGTGGGGTGAGAAAGCAGGGGTGAATGCGAAGGTTAGACCACTCCTGCGGGTGCAGAGAGGAATACTTTTGAGGGTGGTGCAGGTGTACAGGACAGTGGGTGGACTGGCAGCAGCCAGTAGCAGCCGCTCCCATCCATTGGACTTGATAGCTAGAGCCAGACAAAAACGCTGGAGGGGTGCGAGCAGAGAGGTAGTACAGGAATGGATGGATGAGGTAATGGTGAGAAGATGGGATGAGTATGAGGGCGCGCTAAAAGGAGCGATTGGGAGCAGAATAAATTGGGTAGACCGGAAATTTGGAGAGGTGAACTACTTCTTGACGCGGGTGCTCACAGGGCATGGGTCGAGAGTAGGTTACCTTCACAAGATTGGGAAAAGAGAAACTGGAGTGTGCGAGAGATGTGAAGTGGAGGGTGATGTGGGACATGTGTTTAGATGTTGGAAGAATGAGGAAGTTTTGAAGAAGTTAAGAAATAAACTGGGAGAGACGGTGTATTGGGAAAATATGGTGGAGATTATGTTGAGGGGCGAGGAGGAATGGATGGAGATAAGTGGCGTAGTAGAGAGCATGATTGGGGGAAGAAAAGGACTCGCTATGGCTTGAGAGAGGTAGGAGTGATAGAAGGAAGAAGATGATGGAGTGTGTGAGGGACCGCCGCCCGTCTTGACGTATGCTGGGGTAGTGATTTCAAGGCGGGAGTAACGGCGAGTTTGAGGTGGGTTTGGTTGGTAGGCATCTCCGTGGGGATGAGTCCAACACTGTCTGGGTACTGTTTGAGGACCCAGTCGAACATGAGTTTCCCATCTCGGCGCGAAAAAAAAAAACGGAGGTCTCAGTGAAGGTGGCAAGAAGGCCCCACTCACATAGAGCCTAACCTATACTTATTCTTTTATTTTATTCTTTTATATAAAACAAATTTGAACTTAAAGTTATCCTGATTTTTTCAACAACCCTGTATACAAAAAAGATTCGCCATGGAACCAATTACCTTGATCGCCTTATTAATCAACCCGACATGTAGAGTTTGGAAAATTCATAATATACAAGGTGTTACATTTAAAATACATAAGTTTCAGTATAACCGGAGGTGACATGTACGTCAAAATATTTTCCATGAATTCAAGATAACTTGCTCTCCATTCATACCAATTTTCATAGAAATTCTATGAGTCGTCTCGAATACATACTGTACATTGAAGGCGTCAAGGTTGGCATGTCTACGTGACAATAGTGATATTTTTTTCACTTATTTCATGCATCTAACAATGGAAGAGACATATTATTTTTGCTACAACTACGTATTTTCAAATTCACAAGTTCATGGAAAAACGCCTGGAAATCCGATTCTGTTCAAGCGTTTTTTTGGAAGTTATGGTTGTTAAAATGAGATTTTCTCCCCCAACGAAATATTTATAAACCTTAAGCAATCTAATCAGTAACGCGAACGCTATAGAGAGCACTGTTTCATTTTTTCTCAGATGCTGAATTTCTGATTGAAAATATTAAATGAAGATAGGTATTTCGTATACGTATTTTGACGCTGTTGAAAATATTTTTTATCAAAAGCCGATTTGGTTAGATAGTTTTAACTAACTAAGCAGTTTTTGTGGTAATATAAGCTTTAAAAAAAATAAGTTCTACATAAGAAAGAATAAACTAATTACAAGAAAAATGGGTCTAATAGAACCGAACCTATGGCCATTTTCTTGGAATTAGTTTATTTACAAATAATGAATTCTATATAAGAAAAAATTAACTAATCGTCCAATAGAAACGGAGATATGGCCATTTTTCATAGCCATGACGGTTGTTTCTATCCAATATTGTATTTGGACGTTTATTTCTGATATATTGAAAAGATGATTTGTCTAAAAGATGCTTTGGGTGTCTCTTAGATATCGATGATTAATATTTTTTTATACATAATGTGAAAAATCGAATAAGATACGAAAGGTAGGAACACTTGGTAGAATTCGAGAAAAGGTTGAAGCAATAAATTGAAAGCCCACATTAATCCGGACAAGTTTCTCAAAGCTTTTATAACCGGGTCATTTAAAATGAAATTCATAAAATAAGAACGTCTACTTCTGACAATAATCGGATATTGGATGGACTTCCCAGTACTTATCTTAAAATTAATATTCTTCCGAAAGAAGTGACATATTGAACAAACAAACAAAATTCTCACAATATTTAATATTTTTTGATTATTAATATACAGTGCTATTCAAAAGTCCCATCCTCCCCTCGTATCTTTTGAACGGCCACACTTACATTAATAAAATTTGGAGGGTAAAAATAAAGTGTCGTAAACTTCTTTACGAATGGTAACAGGTGACGTAATAGTATTAGATGACGTCACAGTGCCACTCTGGCTAATAATTTTGAATAGGTCCTTATGGCAAGTGATATGTCGTTTGAAACGCATTGACATTGGCTACATAGCCATATTAATTTTGCTTGGGTTAAAACTAATTTTGACGGATAAATTAAATAAATACAAAAAATTATTGAAATTATTTTTTTAAATTCAATTAATCAAATATCAACAATGGATTCTCATAGTAAGTGTTCGAAATGTGCTCCGTCTACTTCCTGACATCCTATTAGTAAACTCTTGTCGTACTCGTTCGAATGTGTCAGATGAAATTGCATTGCACTCCCCAATAATTCTTTCTTTCAAAACGCCAATGCTATCTGGTGCCGTAGTATAAAACGGATTCCAAGTATCCCCATAGAAAAAATTTAATGGTGTCAGATCTGGTGACCGAGGTGGCTATTCTATAGTACCTCGCCGGCCGATCCATCTACCTCGATATCCTTCATCTAGGTAACGTCTTACTGCACCATAATAAAGTGCAGAAGCACCATCTTGCTGGAATGTTATTTCCAGATGGCCGATTTCATCTGGATTATCTTCCAGAATTTCAAGAATTAACGGCTCAATTGCATTTTGTAACATCTCCAGATAAACTTCACCGCTTAAATTTGAATTTAGGAGCACAGGACCAACTATGTGGTTTCCCAAAATACCTGACCAAACATTGACTTTTTCTGGAAATTGGATATGTTGTTCACGAAAGGTGTGAGGATTTGTGTCACTCCAATACCTTACATTTTCTGTATTCACATTTCCATTGAGGCAAAAAGTACTTTCGTCACTAAAACAAATTGTTTTTGAGTAATGTGGGTTTTGACTAGTTTTATTTGTCATGCATTCACAGAATTCGAGTCTTCTGTCGGGGTCGTCATCCGAAGGGTGGTGCACCATTTTTAACTTGTATGGATGAAATTTATTTTTAGCCAACACTCTTTGTACTGTAATTTTACTTACTTCACCGATAGACGCAACTTTAGTTGAAAAGGAAGTAGAGTTTACTACCATTTCAGCAACTATATCAATTTTTTTATCATCACTAAATGTTGGTCGACCAGATCGCTTGGCATCTTGAACACTACCTGTTGCTTCAAACTTGTGAAGAAGCTCCCTCAAATGAGTTCTCGAGATATGGCGATCTGGGTATCTCTCATTAAATAAACGTTCCGCTTCATGAAGATCCTTTCTAGATTCACCAATTATTAAGATATCTGCTACTTTGTCGGCTTGAGTACGTACCATTTTGCCCATGTAAACTTTTAAACGTCTCGTTAAACAATAATAAAAATAAATATTCAAGTTATTTAGAAGGATTATGCAAAGCAACAAATATTATTAAATTAAAAACGTCAATTTTTTGACAACTTACCAGAGGCGGACTGAAAAATCTTCAATATTTGAATGTGAAATAATAATTTTGGTATTTATTCAATTTATCCGTCAAAATTAGTTTAAACCCAAACAAAATTAATATGGCTATGTAGCCAATGTCAATGCCTTTCAAACGAGATATCACTTGCCATTAGGTCCTATTTAAAATTATTGGCCAGAGTGACACTATGACGTCATCTATTACTATTACGTCACCTGTTACCATTCGTAGAGAAGTTTACAACACTTTATTTTCACCCGTTCAAAAGATACGAGGGGGGGAGGGGACTTTTGAATAGCACTGTATAATATAGTTGATATTCCGCTTTGTTTCTCTATATAAACTAGTATATAAGCTGAATTATAGACTAGACTAATATTTTTGGAAGATTTATCGTACTATTTGTGATCCTTTCGGAAAAATTAAGTAATAGTTCCAAACTTGTATGATTTAATAAATTGTACTCCAAAGCATCAGGTGTTCTGATTTTATATCAGTACTCATAATTTTGAAACGTGTGGCTTATCCAATGAAAATTCGGAGAATATGCACTTTGTTTTCAAACGCCTAAAAAAGGATGGCTTATTTATTTCACTTCGTGAAAAACACCACTAATGGTGTTAATAGTTACTTAGCACTCCTCAATATTTAACATTATTTTTCACTCCACCAATACATTATGAGACCTCTAGAGTCTTATAGGTTAATTGCTACATTCAGTACTCCGTTTTGATATCGCTAGATTATATTCACGTTACTTTTGCCAGCACAATCCCACTATTGGATGCCATATATGTCCATAAGGGCTTGATAAGTTGTTTGTACCTATAGACGTACCTTGTCACTTGTCACACATTTTTCCAAACTGGTTATTTGGCTGCTTCCCCATTTCAAGACGTAAGCTCTTCAGCATAGCTTAAGTTCCAATGTAATAACCAAATATTTTGCAGAATCAGCATCCTATATTTGTGGAATTGAAATGGACGGATTTTGCCTTATCCCATTTCATATGCTATGGATCCAATCAATAATTTCATCAACAGATGTTTACAGGCTAGTTAATGCCTTTTCGTTATCTCTGCCTACAGCCATTACAGCAGTGAAGTAAACAAATGCTGCTATGATATAGTGATTGAGTTTGGGGATATCACTAGTGTATATGGGATGATGTACTGCGCCCAACACACTGCCTTGTTTCTCTCTGAGGGTTATATTTGTTATAAAAGAATCCAAATCGGTTAGGTGGATAACTTCATTTAAAATTCAATCAATCAATCAAAAACATGTACTACGTCAAGCAAGGTTAACTTTCCTGCTAATTTTTCAAATGAAATGAAACCATAAAATATTATTGATAATTATTTTGATATTGACATCGTCAAAATGATAGAAGTTATGATATGTTTATACAGTGTGGAAACCACAAATCCTCTCAATGAACCGATTCCAACAAACTAAATAATGTATGGTCAATTATAAATTATACAGGGTGAAATTTTCATTTTTACAGTTATTAAACACATACATAAAATACCTGATGTATTTGATTTTAATACATTAAAATAAATGCTCAAAATGTTCTCCACCTAGTTGTTGGCAATAGCACAGTCTCCTATAGAACTCCTCCTTAACTTTGTTTAAAGTTTGAGGTGAAATATTCCGTATTGCTGTAGTTATCCTGTCTTTGAGGTCTACAATGCTAGTTGGTTGTGTTGCATATACTTTGTTCTTGAGATAACCCCACAGAAAAAAATCTAACGGCGTAATGTCTGGCGATCTAGCTAGCCACTCAATAGTACCTCTTCGTCCAATCCATTCATTGGGGAAGATTTCATTTGAATAAGTTCTTACCATTAAAGCATAATGGGGGTGTTGCCCCGTCTTGCTGGAACCAAACATTTTCAATCGGTAAGCTAGGATCTATTGCGTTTGATATAAGTTTGCCAACACAGGAATAACTTCATTTCTAAGCATATTTAAATATTTTTCAGCAGTCAAATTTCCATCTATAAATATAGTACCAATAATATGGTCACCTATGATACCGGCCCAAACGTTCACCTTTTGAGGGTACTGAGTATGTGTCTCACGCATCCAATTGGGATTCTCTGCTGACCAATATCTACAGTTCTGTCGGTTTACCTCTGCATTCAATGTGAATGTTGATTCGTCAGAAAAAAAAATGGTACCAAGAGCTATCTCCTTTCTGTTCAGCTTATCCATCAATCTTCCGCAGAAATCCATTCTACGATCTGGATCGTGTTCTGTTAACTCCTGCACAAAAGTTAATTTGTAGAGATGAAGTTTTTCTTCATGAAGACATCTTAGAGCAGTTGTATGACTAACATTATTTTCACGGGCAATTTGACGTGTACTGGAAGTTGGATTTTCTTCGACACTTAACAAAATATCCACTTCCACATCATCTTCAACGAAGTGTGGTTTTCTTTTCAATGGTTTGACACGTCCAAGTTCTCTGAATTGTGCATGAATTTTAGACACAGTACTTTGTGAAATATTAGGCAATTCGGGATACCTGTGATTAAAAAAGTTTGCCACTTCACCTTGACTTCTGCAGTTATCCCTGTACCCGATCATCATTAAAATCTCAATTCGGTGAGTCTCAGTTAAATATTCTATTGTTATGTCGACAAGGAAAGAGTGTTTGACAAAGATTTTACTTTTTCAGCATAAACTGTCAACACATCAACAACTGACAGAATAGAAAACAATCCACATTATTCACCGATTTAAAACAATCCACATTATCTACCGATTTTGTACATTTAAATTCATGTTTACATAACGCACAACTCAATTCAAAAGTTGACGTGTCTCGGTATTTTTTATAATTTTCTAAAATAATGACATAAAGACTTTTATTCCATAAGTGGTTTCCACACTGTATATGCAATTGAGAAAGTAGAATAAGTAGCTTCCACAAAGTAAGGATCTGAACAATTATTCAAACTTTTTTTAAATATTTTCAATGATATCAGTAATTCTATTAACGTGAACTATTGTATTGTTGGATGCTCTTCTCTAGAGCAAGCTTGGTGATCTGGAACTATTTTTCATTGCCCCTAATCGTTTCTGGTCTTTCGAGAAAAAAGCTGCAAGAATAATAAACTACGTAAAAGTTTCAATATGGTGTTTAGTCTATAAAGTATCGGTAGATAAAAATTCAAACCATACTGCTATTTTCTATTGTGGAAATTTACTCCTAAGCTTCAAAATTCGTATTGTAGAAAATTCAAATATTCCTGTAATTTGGAGAGAATGCCCTTTTTTCAATAAACATTCTCTCTGCATATAAAGTCAGTCACCCGATCGGATATGTGGCAAATTTCAAATGGATACTTTGAATATAAATGTATAGGAACACAGTTTTAATAC
This sequence comes from Galerucella tenella, assembly GCA_910591685.1. Classification (NCBI taxonomy): domain Eukaryota; kingdom Metazoa; phylum Arthropoda; class Insecta; order Coleoptera; family Chrysomelidae; genus Galerucella; species Galerucella tenella. Next base: position 433 of record CAJUYH010004027.1, on the reverse strand, counting down.
CTTTTGAAACAGTTCGTTCTAGGCAGGCCGAGAGTGCCAGTAACATTTTTCCTTTGTGATTACATTATAATTGAAATGGTGTTTTTATGTAGTTCACAATGGAAAGATTGAATGTCTATTTTGCATGCGTGCGATCGCGTTGATTTTCAATATCAATCAATTTCAAACCAATCAAATGATTGACTGGAACGGAAGTTAAGGAAGTTTGAAATTGACAACTTGTCAGCAAAAAAACTGTGAGGCATAGAATTCCATTTGAATGAATAAGGTCATAATAATATGTTAAGGAACAAAACGTCTAGAGGTCTAATTTTTATCGATGCTATGCGGCACAGAATCTTTAGACCACATAGCAACATTTTTGTAACATACCATCGGGAGATTTTGGATCTCATTTAATGGTACCCTCATACCAAATGCATGTAGGTATGGG
>CAJUYH010004026.1:0-29152 GCA_910591685.1 Galerucella tenella | reverse complement strand
TGACCTGGTACCCACTCCAGTGTTACACTGTTCCGAGTCGCCAGTCTTCTAAGTTCTTCGCCGCATTCCCATACTAGCCGAGATGTCACCCTATAGCTCTGAAGTGCTTTAAGGGCGGCTTGGCTGTCGCTGTAGATCCTGATCTGCCTGTTGTTGTAGGCTCTCATACTGTTAGCCCTTGCACACGCAAGTATTGCATAAACCTCTGCTTGGAATACAGAGGCGTATTTTCCTAGCGAGGCGATTCCTTCATATTTGCTCGTCTTGCTGTATATGCCCGCTCCGGTGCCGAGTTCATTTTTAGATCCGTCTGTATACCAGATCAGTTCATTCGCTCTACTAAGTGGTGGTGCGTTCTCTTTCTCAAGCTCCTTTCGATCTTTGATGACAATCTCGAAGTTCTTGCGAAAGATATATTTGGTAGTCATTTGGTCTGTTGGCATTTTGAAAATGTCATCACCCACCTGCCTTATCTCTGTGTGTCCTCTCCCATGTGCCACATCATGGTCTAGTGCTTTTTCCAGTCGGGTTAGTGCTGCCCTTGCTTCACACATTATGACATAATGTAGTGGAGGAAGGTCTAGCATTGTTTCCAGCGCCGCTGTAGGAGTAGTCCTCATTGCCCCTGTAATGCCAGTGCATGCAAGTCTTTGCACCTTGCTTAGTTTTAGCATAGCAGAGGATTGTCTGGTCTTTGGCCACCATACCAAAGATGCATATGTTATCCTGGGAATGACAACCATTTTGTATAGCCAGTGTATCATGCTGGGTCTTAGTCCCCATTTAATGACGAAAGTACGTCTGGCGACCATGAAGGTCACCTCCGCTTTCTTGATCACGTGCTGGAGGTGTCGGTTCCAAGTTAAGCCTGGGTCTAGGATAACCCCAAGATATTTTACTTCATCCGACAGTCGTATTGGTTCACCTTGAAGCGTCAGAGGGCCAAGTCCTTCCCTTTTCCTTCTTCTGGTGAACGCAATTATCTGTGTTTTCGAAGGGCTAATACGTAGTCCTTCTTTTACAATCCAGCATGTTACTACATTTAAAGCCATCTGGAGTCTGTCTCTGGTTGTACTGTTGTATTTACCTTGGGATAGAATTACCAGGTCGTCTGCATATCCTATGGTGTTGAATCCTCCTCTGTGTAGGGTTCTGATGAGCCCGTCCATGACCAGGTTCCACAGCAGCGGGGATAGTACTCCTCCCTGCGGACAGCCCCTGGTTGCACATACGGCCATTGTTTCCCCCATCAGAGTTGATTCTATGAGCCTGCTTCTGAGCATGCAGTCTATCCACCTGCAGCTCGTGGCATCGATCCCTAAATTCCTCGTCGCCTTAGCTATAGATTCATAGGAGGTGTTGTCAAAAGCTCCTTCTATATCAAGAAAGGCTGCCAGCAGCACCTCTTTGTTTTCCAGCACGTATTCAGCCCTTTTTATGAGTTGATGTAATGCTGTTACGGTTGATTTTCCCTCTCTGTATGCATATTGATCTCGGTGTATTGGTCTTGTAGCCATTATACCATCTCTAATATGTCTGTCGAGAAGTTTCTCAAGAGTCTTTAGCAAAAATGACATTAGACTGATTGGTCTCAGAGCTTTAGCCGTGTCCTGTCCAGATTTTCCAGGTTTTGGTATAAATGTAGCTCTGATGCGTTGCCAGGTTCTTGGAATATACCCCAGAGCTAGGCTGGCTCTGAGCAGTTCACTTACCCTGTTGTGCAGTGTATTTCCTCCTTTTTGGAGTAGGATAGGATAAATCCCGTCTGGTCCCGGTGATTTATATGGTTCGAAGCTGTTAATAGCCCATTCTGTCTTTTCCGTATCTACCACTGCCTTCGCTGTTCGCCAGTCTATCCTGGATGCCCATCGTGGTCTATCCAGTTCTGTCGCTGGAGAGTTCTGTGGCGGAATGGTGGGTATTGATCCAGGGAAGTGTACCTTGAGTAGCTCTTCCAAGGTTTCTTTTCCATTTTCAGTATATTGTCCGTTATCTTTTTTGATAGCGTGTATAGTCTGATTAGGGTCCTTGGAGAGAATCTTCTGCAGTCTGGCACATTCATGAGTCTGTTCTATCTCCTCACAGTGCCTCCTCCAGGAGTCTCTCTTGACTTTCCTTACCAGTTTGTTGTATTCAGTTAGGGCCCTCTTATAATCCGTCCATTCTTCTGAATTTTCTTTAGTTCTATTAAATTTCCTCCTTAACTGTCTCCGTTTTCCGGCAAGTTCATTTGTCCACCAGGGCACATTCCTGTTGGATTTCTTCCTTACCGTTGGGCAGTTGTTTTCAAACGCTGAGATAATTGCTTCCTGTGTTAGGTCTGCTGCTATCTCTAGGTCTGTTGTGTTCTTAATTTTTACCATCGTTTGGTCTAAACTGTTAACTAGTTCTGCATTATATGCTTCCCAGTTCGTTTTTCGCGGGTTACGATAGTATTCTATTTTCGGTTCGGTTCCCGAAATTTGAAAGTATATGTGTCTGTGGTCAGAAAAGCTTTCTTCCTCGGACACATGCCAATTACTCACGAAGTTACTTATGTAATGAGTGCCAATCGTGATATCGATAACCTCCTTTCTTTTTGAGTTAGCGAAAGTTGGTTTATTTCCTTCATTTAATACGTTCAAATTGTTAGCCGTAATAAATTCTAGTAATGACTCACCTCTTTCGTTGGTGTTGGTGCTTCCCCAGTTAAGATTGTGTGAGTTGGCATCGCATGCAATAATCAGCTGCACACCCTTCTTTCTGGAGTACTTGACCAGTTCTTCGACTTCCCTGGTTGGTGGTTGTCTGGGGTCATCGTAAGGAAGATAGGCCGATGCGAGAATTGCTTCTCTAGTCCCATTTCCTTGCCCCAGTGTGATGAGGACCGCCGCTAAGTCCCTACAACAAAATTTAGTTAGTGAAAGGGCTTTTATACCTTTCTTAACAATAATGCATGTTCTTGGATGGTCAGAGGTTCTGTCATAAATCAACTCACCAATGCCATTCAGTCCCATAATCTTACCTCTGTTAATCCAGGGTTCTTGAAGAAGGGCCACTTCATACTTCCCTCTTATCACAGTAAGTTCCGCCGAAGCCCCTTTACTGTGATGGAGGTTCCCCTGAAGTACCCTGAATTTCCCCACTCGGCGAGCCCCCCCCCAGGACCCTGAAAGTAACCATGTTGAGCTTGTAGTAAGCTCTGAACTGGTTAGCTGCCAAGGCCCCATGGGAGACCTCGTCAATGGAGTAGGCCAGGATTTGGCCTTTTTCTTCCACCTTTCGACTCAGGAGGAGCCAGCCGTTCACCCTCAGGTTGGCATTTTGCTTCCCCAAGCGTCCTCGCACTTTTTCCTCCTGATCTGCTGGTCCAGGGATAAATACGATGACCCTGGGTCGTCTAGGGAGGTCCTTGGCTTCGACTGCTGTCAAAGCCGCCCCCTCCCATAGACCCTCCAGGCCCCCTGCACTACCCCTGAGCCAGTCAGCTGTCTCCTGGTTTGCGCATGTTATCCACAATACGCCACCGCTGAATGTGGTCCTGATGAACTGCAAGTTCGTGCCGCTGCCTGAGGGGGCGGCATCAATTGCATTCACCAGTTTTTCTTGAACCAAGTCTGCTTGTTCTTGGCTCAGTGTTATTTCCGGATGGCGTTTGTCAATAATTGCCATCCGTGTTCCTTTGGCGACCTCGCTGTATGAACCGGTCTGTGGGGGTCCACTCCTCGGTTTTTTGCTCGGTCGCGGTTTTGGAGGGGTCTGAGATTCCGAGCGGTTTCTCTTTCCCTTATTGGTTTTGGGCTCATGTTCCTAAGGAGCCTGCTTTTTGGGCTTCTCCTGCGTCCATGTTCCCTCCGCCATTTTCCTTGCCTTGGTCTGCTTTCTTTTGAAGGCTCCCGAGGTTTTTCTTTCTTGCTGGACTTTTCCAAGTTCAGCAATCTGTTTTGTGATCGTATCAGTGGTTCCGGCTGTTCCCACTGATGCGTCACTTTCGCTTCCGACGATGGTCCTGTCTTAGTCTGAGAGCATGCTCTCTGATTCAGACTTCCCGCCGTCGTCTGGTTTTACTTTTTTATCGCTTGGTTCCATTCAAGTCCCACGAGTAAGGGGGAAGGGGTGTGTCCAACCCTGCGGTGCCCCCTGCACAGGGTTAAGGCTAAGTTACTACTAGGGTTTCGCCCGTTGCCCTAGAGGAACCGTTCGTGACACTATTTGACCCTAGTGCCATTCATCCCTCAGCACGGTATCTCACACCTTGGATTTAGGTTGGTTCGATCCGCTGTGTTCTGTATAAACAGGGCCACCACGTGAAGGTACACAGACGGTCTTGGGATATGCATCCTCGAAGGTTTGCTAGTCCTTCTCTGCTAGTCCCCTGAGTCGGTAGCAAGAAGCCGACTACTTGACCCCTAGTGGTAACTTTACTTGTAGTCTTAAAATTTGTGCAGTTGTAGAAAAAGTATAGTGTGCAACATGTGGGGGAAGTACTTTTTTCACTTGTTGTACAATATACTATTGTAGGTACTTGTGATATAAGTGATTCAGGAAAATTTTGATAATAACGACCAAAATCGTACCACCTCGATCCACAATATTCAATTTGATATAGAAATTACACAATTTTGGTTTAGTTTTTAATTAAACGTCAAGTATTTGTTTTTGTATTTGTATCCAGTTATAGTTTCGTGCACGAGTTTTGACGTAAAACCGCTAGCTTACGAGAATTTCAATCATTCTCAGACAAGCTAATTGAAATAATTTGACTTCGTTTAAAAGTTGTGATAAGCAGAGCTAAAATGCGGGCTAGACTAGATTAATCGCGGTACACTGTACTCACGTTTATATAAGGGTATGGAAATGTTGATATTCTAACATCGTCACAATTAAGTGAGGACTTTATTTCAACTGAAGCTACACATAAATGACACTAACATAATGGTCTTTGTTTATCTTGAAGTTGTTAATGTGATTTCAGAAAACAAAGGAATTTATCTCAAAATACGACTAGGCAATTTTAATTGTTCTCTTTTTATTTGCAGTCTTAAGGTTTATAGTGGAATTAAATTTCACTCGTAGAAAGGAATTCTAAATCAATAGCGTGTTCAACTTCAAATTTTTACCCCATATTTTTTTAAGATACATGAATAAGTTGCAAATGGTTTATTCAATACATGGCCGTATAAGTCTTAGATTTGAGCCCATCCACTACGCTTGCTGAAATTCTTCTTTCATACCTTGACACAGGACTTTCATTTATTTAGGTAGTTTGTCTGTTTTGTAGAACGCTTTTTTTTAATGTTAATGCCAACATTTGCTCTACCTCGTGGAAATTCATATTCCCATGAATGCTTTTCTTACATACTTCCTTCACCACAGGATTTACAGTTCAACGGCGAAGCCAATGCAATTCGAATAAATGTTTCTGGAACAAACAATACGCGTAGAGAGGCGAATCAACCGTGGAAAACGGTTTGAGGAAGATATTGGGAAAGTGTGGATAAGGAGAATTCGAGGAATTCCAAAATTTGTGACCCAATTTGACAAAACACTATATAGTTGGGAGCGCTAGATAAGGACTGCATTTTCTCATCGTTATTGTTTTGTATAAAAAAATGATTTGATGAAGTGACGGAGTTTGCAATTCGCAGTTCGAATGTCGGACCTCAGATCCAGTGCCGTATGCTGCAGTGACATTACTAACAACGTGATCAATCTCGCTTGCAATACTTCGATCATGAAACAGACTAGATGAATAACAAACTATACTGACAACACACTTGCAATACTCATAACCTTCGATCATGAAACAGACTATACCTTATTTAAAATCCAGGAGGATTAATTTGAATTTAAGTTGGCAATTCTGTAGACCTCTGGTCAGACTCCCCCCAGTTTCACATAACACTTTTTCATATTGACATCAACTGATAATTTTCATTTTTGATAGTTCTGACAGATAAATATACTTAATTTGTCATCGCATCCGCTCTTGTTATTTTATTATTCTCACCTATTACGTAGAAACTGTTCCTTTAAAAACTTCAGTAAGCATTTTTGTATTGAATTTTCGCAATTATGGATCCTTCTACTTCGAGTACCAGCTCCTCGCTTAGTCCGATGAAACAATATAAATGTGACCTTATTAGTCATTTAGGACCGTCAAAAATCAAATACATTCATATTATATCTACAATTTCTCAAGCAATCGGTAAAATTATTACCTTTATATTAAAATGTTGTTGAATGCTTATCATTTCAACTGTGTAATCCTTTGAATAGATGTACTATTTGTTTATTATATGCATTGTATTTTTACACATTTCTTGGAGAAATATCGTCAAAAGTCTATGGAGGTTATGAGCTATCGAATGTTCAAAAAATATGGAGAAGAATTGTGAGAGTATAGTGGAAATGTTAAAATAGGTAATTTAAAAGACTAACTCATTGACTTCCTTTTCATTGCATTCAGCTATTTGCTAATTAAAAACAGCTATATTAGAGTGATGTGTATATTCTAATCTATACAAAACAGGACAAAGGTTTACATGTGACAGAATACCCGGCTGTTTAATGTTTAAGATCTAAATAATTTACTAGACAGACGAGAAATCTCTTAATTTCTTCATTAATCAAGGCATATTTACTAGATTTGAAACACGACTGTTGACTACTTTTTCGGAACACACCCTTCAGTAACTAACCTGGTAACTTTTATTGGTGTGAGTAACGCTTTTCAAATTACTCCTTGTTATTAAATGGACTATAGATGAATAACAAGCTATATTGACAACACACTTTGTTTGTAACCAACCAACATCTAATTTCAAAACAAGGATAGCAATACACATAGAAAAGGGATAAATTGGATAAAGGCATTGTCACTGCTCTTATACATCTTTTTTCTTCTGGTCCAAACATTATACCACTTGAAATGATATGCCTAGAACATAGTCTAGCTAGAACATAGACTATTCATCCATCGCTGAAGTTGATTTGCATCTCGAGGAATCCAAACATATACTTTAATCAACACCGAAGATGCAACAATACCTACTATAAACAACTTTAATGTCAGATCACACTGCTTTTCATAGATTATTAATAGTAATCTTACGCACAGGATAAACGTTACATGGTACAACTAAGATGAGTATAAGCCTACTATGAATATTTTAATTGGATAATAGGTTTGATCCAACTTCTCTTCTCTCAATCTTAATCAAATTTTAATAAGAATATTGGAACTTAATTTTTGCGCCTATTTAATGGAACCGAATGAATCCATACTTCATCAGCTAGAAGTGTTTATCACCGTTTCTTTGATCTTTTCCCTGTCGGAATACACTTAAATGTTAATTCGAATTGCTTGTACCTACTGTGGATTGATCGGTAAGTACCTAATAGATAGCTAGATTTGATGTTTACATACATCCATTTGCCGATCTATCGAATATTGCTTTTGTAGCAAACAATGTTGAAGCTTCTCTAAATATTTTCGTATCAACTAAACCGAAGATCAATATTGAAATAGGTGTGTGGTAAAATGAACACAAAAGAGATGGTAGCAAACCGCACATCATCGATAAAATTGAATATCAGCTGTTTGTTAATATGCACAGTTATACTTTTATACTGTATACAATTCTTTCGAAAAGTCACGAATATAACCACCGCAATTTGAAAAAAAAAATATCCCGAAGCATATCGATGTCGGATTTTAATTAACTTCTGATTTTAATTAACTCGGTCCCTATATAATACTGCTATACGTTGTTTTGATTTAATCCAAAATTACGTAAGCAATGTTCTTCTTTTATTTTCTGGATATTCCATTGTAGCCAAGAACAAAGGTAGATACAAATAAAAGTTAAAATATTCGGAACGCCAAAGTAAACTCATTATCAAAAAACACGAACGTGTTCATTGGTCGCTTGGATATTTCCTTTTCTATTAATTGGTTGATTTTTCACATTAGCATTGTACTATTGTCAAAATTGAGGTTTTTTGTAAGAATGTATTGCCGTGTTTTCAATTTAAAAGTAGACTTCTCAAGTACTAAGTGTTATTCTACTTCTGTTAGTTACTACAACGATATAGTAATTCTTGATGAAACAAGAAGTAATCTGCACGCAGCAGAGAGGGGAATATGAGACTCCACCAGCAACCCTTCCAGAGTTATCCAAAGAGAATGTTGCCTCGTACAAAGATTATATGGGAAAGTCAGCTACAAAATTTAAGAACTCCTAATATTGGTGGGGACCATAATACAAAAGCCTGGAAGCCACTGCAATATGGCACTTCGTGTTATTGAGAATACTTGTACATGAGGAGCAAAAAATGATAAACATTGTTATGTGGACTGGGTAGTTTCCCATCAGGTGAACATTTTTGTGGCAGACACTCTCTCAGTTCACTTAATTTGTAGAATATTTCCAAGAAAAAATATGGGTTGTAACCTTTATTCTCATCCTAATTCATGACGCCACTTAGGTTCAATTATCGGGAGGCTGGCAGTCTACATTTTGAAATATTTTGTGGTTTTCTATTTGTTTATAGATGCTTTCGGAATTTTAGATTAATTATATCAGAATTTCGAAAGGTGCTCTTACCTCTCGCTCCTTAATTATTATTCTAGTACCATTAAACTCTATTTTTGTTCATTTTATTTCTAAGAATTCTGTATGGATTTATATATGAAAATTGCTGAATGTCATTTGAAAAAATGTAATATTGAATACTCTTACCAAAAAATCTTCATAGTGCCTTCTTTTTTCGAGCCGATGTAATTACGGGTAGTTTCAATTCAATTTCAAAAAAAACTCTACCATTGCTATCCTCCTGGGGTTATGGAAATTATAGTCAATAGTTCCGAGTTTTTTGTTTGGGAATGAAATTCAGTATTAAGCGCTACCAATTTTTGTCTACATGTTCCAAAAATTATTAACAAATTATATCTACATTTGAAGGTTCAATAATCCCATTTGTAAATAGATTTATTTTGAAAAACAAAACCGTAGGGAGTTGAGTTGAACCAAAATGGAATTTATTGAAGGTGCGAAATTAATTGACAGTGCTCTAATTAAAGCTACAAATTGAAACGATAAGTACACCAATTTCCGGTGATAAGTTTAAAGGCAACAAACATACAGAGTAACTAAAATATATGAACGAGTTGACCAAATGAATTAGTACTTTTAACGAAGACTCTAATTTAAATGGAATATGTTGAAATTCCAGTTTTCCACATCAACAGAAGTCATGATAAAACTATCTTTTTCTCCCTTTCCTTTGCTAAAGAATTGTCGAATTTAGCTAGAAATTTTCAAACAAAAATTAAAACATTTATACCTATGGAAGAAAACCTAATATGCCACATATGTCAAAAAGTTTTTCTTATACAGATATTATAATTGCTAGAGATGACGATTATGGGTGAGTTCAGAAATTTTTCACACCAAACATGCGATTTAAATTTTCAACCGTTTAGTGTGCCTGTTCTATTTCATAATTTGGGTAGATATGATTCCGGAATCTCGGAATCAAGTAAAAAAGAAAACATCAGTCCACTTCCCATCAATAAAGAGAAATATATTCCACTTATCCTCAACGATTGAGACAATAATATAAAATGTCGGTTCATAGATTTATTAAGGTCTTCTTCAGAAGAATAAGCTTCTACATTAAATCAAAATTTATTAACGAAAGTTGATTAATTTTAGTGCTAAAACAATTTAAATTATTTACCAAAAATATTATTGATGAGAAGTATGGTCATGCTCAGGAATTTTGGAATATAATGCAACATTGATAATTTGGAACAATATATACAGGGTGTATCAATCTTACGACAAACTTCGGTATATGGGTTATTTCAAGAGATATCAAAAAATGTTATCAACAAAAATAGTAGATGTACTGAAGGTCCATATTTTGAAATTATATCGAACTATATAGAGTGCTGCATAACTCCGTTACAAACCAAACATGATTTTTCAAATGGGAACCCCTGTATATTATACCGAATTCGGATTGCTTACATTTTTTTGAAGCTTTTGATATGAGGTTTTGTTACGTTATACAGAGTCCTCCAAAAGATATGGACACGTTCATGTGAAAATCGTATTTAAATCAAAGCTCTGTAGCTTGTTGTACGTTGAAGAAAAAAAAATGTATTTTGCCAAACAGAGCTTCGTAACATGATGCAATATCTCCGTATCTTATTAAATTCCAATTATATTCTTTCTTATATACAGGGTGACCGGAAACTCGAACCTGTCATTTTCTTTCTTCTTTCAAACGGAACACCCTGTATTTTATAGCAAAAATAGAATCTTCGATTATGTAACGTCAATTTTGGTCAAGCATGTTTGGTTTGTAACGGAGTTATGCAGCACTTTGTATAGTTCGATATAATTTCAAAATATGGACCTTCAGCACATCTACTATTTTTGTTAATAACATTTTTTGATATCTCTTAAAATAACCCATATACCGAAGTTTGTCGTAAGCAGACCTGTTCAAGGTATTTGAGGCGTTTGTAGACCATTGCCATGCATGTCCACTTTATCTATCTTTCAGAACTATTTTATACTACTGAACTATATTGCTCATAGCTCCGCTTGGAATATTTCATCAGTATAGTAAGTGAGTGCTTCTTTGGTAATTATATCATGCCTTTTTAAGGTCCAAGCTAAAATATGCATGTATTGTATGGAGATCATGCTAAGTTTCAAGTGTGATGGTGTTTACCTCTCAATTGACTGACCGCACTTAGATATGCTAGACAGACATGGCCTATTAAGATTTGAACATAGAATCGATTGTTTTGGTGTAATTCTGGTATATAAGATAAAAAATAATATAATCGACTGCCCAAGTTCACTAGGGCTGTTCAATTTTTGTGAATCACGAATAGAGTATAGAAATGTCTTGAGTTTGGTATTCAAAATTCAAAATACTTATGCAGAGCGCGGCTTAATCATGGAACAAATTCATTATTTTGAGCCAGTGATTTACTGTGATGAGGATTGGTAAACGAGTACCAATAGAGTGGTTCTCAAGATCTCCAAATCTTACACTTCTAGATTTTTTTGTGGGGTTATTTGAAGGTTTGTGTAGAATAACCGCAAAATCTACAGGAGTTGTAAGACCGATTTAGCAACGAATTTAATAGACTGACTCTGGAGGCAATTCGTAACGTGCAAGAGGAATGTGTTCGTTGATTTGCTCATTGTCAAGAGACCGGTTGATGGCATTCCGAACATTCAATTTAACTTAATATATCAATTAATTTAATATTACATTTCTTTTATTAATAAACTACTCATTCTCTGATTAAATTGAACTAATTTCCATCTCCCCTGCTTGAGCATTAGTCACTAAAGTATGATACTGCTGAATACATTATTAAAAGACCTTTAAAATGGGGTATTATAAGAACCACATGTCAATTCAAGAAAATCAAGGATTACGTCATCGGGTCAAAACTGGTGACGTCATGATTTTCGCACATAATTCAAAAAATCGGCATTTAAAATTCAAAATCGACTTAGTTTTGAATTTCTCTCTGAAAAAAAATGTTTGAAAAAGAATAAATTCGTTCCATAATTTAGCCACTCTTTGTATATGAGCACAAACTAACTGAAATAAAGTGAACATGGTCGTTAGGTAACACTTAGTTTTTGTCAACCAGGAAGAACTTCAGAAGTTCAGCGAGAGAAGTTTAAAATTTATTCCAGCGAAACGATGCTTTGCAATTCAGTATATGTTTATCCGCTTATACCTTTTTGCATATCAATGGTTTAACATTGAAATTCCCATCACAATTTTTGTGGATTTAAGCACCCCAACATTAAGTTCTAGTTTAAAGGAGCGATTTCTGGTACGGCAAAAATTGGAACTGGGAAGAGCGTTACTTGAATAATAATGACTTCTAAAATGTTCATAAATATAAAAATAAGAACAGGGCAACTACACTTTAAGGTCTGAGCAGGATTTAGTGAAGCTGGGAAATTAATTTTTTGTTATATTGAGAAAACCAAGAGTGAAATTACAAGCTTGAAAAAATTTTGTTCAATACAGTTTTATCAAATTTGTTTATGGAATTTACAAGTTTTTTTTGGACATATCAAATCATAATCCATGAAAAAAAATCTAGTGATGATGCCAAGATTCGCTGATATTTATTGAATATTTCATAACAAAAATAATTCCATCTTTTTGAGTTCCACATGGAAATAAGCTTTTGACGGTAGTTTATGAGCCGTTGCTTCGGTAACTGCTTCAGTAGTTATCCTTACATATATTGGTATTTTCAGAGTTCTCATTCTACTGTCGTTGACAAATCCCATTTTATTAAAATTCCCGTTTTCACCTACCTAATAAACTGAAGTCGATAAATATGCAGCTTCGGTGCTACAAAAATAACTTTTTGCAAACATATATCAATTGGTTAAAAATCTATCACTTGAACAGAAAATCAATCGAGATTATTTCTTACAATTACATATCAACTATTAGTATAGGATCCCGATATAACAGGACCTTCACCGAGATGTTTATTCAATTAAACGTATTCTATATTAAATTTAATATGTCAATAAACATGTTGCATATGGGTTGCCTAACAAATTTCAGTCCAGGATATGACTAATTAATTATTATGAAAAATTTTTTTTCAAACATCTCACCGGTTTGACTATTAAACAAATTCTATACCAATCGAAAGTATGAAGCCCATAGAATATGCAAACGATAGGTTGCCTATTTTTTTCCGGTCACAGCCCTCAGGTTGCCAGGTATGAACAGTTGAATCGATACTAGCATTTTGCACCGGTCTGATTATTGAATGAAATTTATATTATGATAATGAAGATTATTCAATTCTGAACTCGGTGGTATAGGGTTGCCTGCGAAAAATCAGTCCCGAATTCCGGTTGCCGAATTTTAAAAAGTAAAATATTGCTGCGAGTGAATGTGTGCGACTGAGAGGTACCAACCAACAATCCCATGCGTTAGAAGAGGATAGCGATAGACTTGCATATGCTGTGCATCATTTTGGAGTAGATTCTCGTTATAGTTACAATTGAAAAAACGTGCTATTATTTATTGTTGGAAAAAATGGTAAAAAAGTGTTGATTGTATTAATTGCACTGATTTAGCGTTCAAGCTAGGAATCAAATTTTGCCAAAGTCTTCCCGCCTTCCATGCGTTCACAAGTTGCGACTATACGGCAGCATTTTATAATAAAGGAAAAGTAAAACCTTTTCAGCTATTTTCGAAAAATGAAAAATATCAAACAGTTTTTGCATCATTAACAGATGCTGCTGATATTTTCATTGATGAAAAAATAAAAACCGTTCAAGAATTTACGGCTAGTATGTATGGTATCAAGAACTGCACAACGTGAATGAGGCGAAATATCGCATTTTTATGAAAAATTACTCTGCTTAAGAAGACAGCGAGCAGTTTTCAAAAAAATAAAAGGCTTCGACTCGAACTCCATACCACCATGAATTCAGAAAATTTTACGAAGAACAGAAGTTTTTCTTGATTGTTCTTTTCTTTTTTGTTTTTTAATAATAAAGATAAAATTTGTTAGATTAGTATTATACGGGGTGGTCCTTAAGTAATTGTACATAAGAGTACAGTACAATCTTCACTTCAAAATATTGCGATTTATACCAGCCAGTCCTAATAAAATGTTGATATTATGAGAGATACAGGGTAGTGAGCATGAAATTTTAATTTTCATTTTTTACAATCACTCTAACGTTAGAAATAGAAAAATAGAAAACAGCAATCAAGAAAAACTTCTGTTTATTGTAAAAAATTATATATACAAAATTTTTTTGCTTTTTTTTAATTATTCAGTTTCCGAGTCATCGGACATAAAACTATGATCTCCAACTTCTGAACCTTCTTCGTCATCACTCTCCGTTTCAGTTCTTTCGACAATGTCTTCGACCTTTGAAGTTGTATGATCCCCAATGGATCCTACTGGTTTCAAATATTCATCTAAGAACCAACGGCAGTTCTCAGGCTAAAGTTCCACGCATAATGGATTCGTTGCATTAAGCCACATGAAATTTACGAAAATAATTCGTGAAATTTTTTGAATTAATGATATCCAGCATGGTGGTATGGAGTTGAAGTCGAAGCCTTTTTTTTAAACTGCTCGCTGTCTTCTTTAGCAGAGTAATTTTTCATAAAAATGGGATATTTCGCCTTATTCACGTTGTGCAGCTCTTGATACCATACATACTAGCCGTAAATTCTTGAACGGTTTCTATTTTTTCATGAATGAAAATATCAGCAGCATCTGTTAATGATGCAAAAACTGTTTGATATTTTTCATTTTTCGAAAATAGCTGAAAAGGCTTTTCCTTTATTATAAAATGCTGCCGTATAGTCGCAACTTGTAAACGCATGGAAGGCGGGAAGACTTAGGCAAAATTTGATTCCTAGCTTGAACGCTAAATCAGTGCAATTAATACAATCAACACTTTTTTACCATTTTTTCCAACAATAAATAGTAGCACGTTTTTTCAATTGTAACTATAACGAGAATCTACTCCAAAATGATGCACAGCATAATGCGAGTCTATCGCTATCCTCTTCTAACGCATGAGATAGTTGGTTGGTTCCTCTCAGTCGCACACATTCACTCGCAGCAATATTTTACTTTTTTAAATTCGGCAACCGGAATTCGGGACTGATTTTTCGCAGGCAACCCTATACCACCGTGTTCAGAATTGAATAATCTTCATTATCATATAAATTTCATTCAATAATCACCCAAGTAACATTTTTAAGTGAAGCCAGTTTTAATTATGTTTTATTAGAGTTTTATAAAAGCAGAATTATACACTCTTGTTTTAAAAAGGTTATACTATGTACTTTTATGACTTGAAGGCAATATTGCTCCATAGTATAGCTTTAAAAAGAACTTTAAAGTATAGTCTCAAATCCATATTATCTTAAAAATATTGTAATCTTATTACTTCCCTATAAGTAGCCTACAATTTGCAGTGATAGGGCAGTTCACACTTAAAATACTCCTAAAGATAATTTTGTTTTAATAAGGATATATTCATTGCGCAGTTCCCTTATAAAAGTATTGAAAGTTAGTTTCAAAGAGTGCAGTAGGCTTAGTTTCCTAGATAATAAACACTTAAAAGTTGTAATCTTCAAACTGATATAAATAAGTAAATTATAAGAGGTGAATGAGGCATTATGGTTTTAAAAAGTACTCTTCAATAGGAGACCCAACTTTATAAGTAATCTGATAACATACCATATAAGAAAATGACAACGTTTTTGGAAAAATGGATTGAAATTTGAAAAAGTGGTAACTTTCACCGTAAGTGGAAAGAAAATAAAAAACTAAGAAACAGTTTTGAATCCAAACAAGTCGTGAATACGTTTGTAAACACAATTTGTGATCCGCCTACTAATAATTCAAATATCGATTTTGAACCTATTATTTTTATTTGGCCAGTATAACAATCCGTTTTCTTGCCAATTGCTAGGAACTACAGACAAACAAATTTGATTGTCCTTGATGGTTTGGACTATTTTAAATGGCATTTCAATTATAGTGAACAACAAATTTCGTCGAAGATAAACAAAACGCCAAGAGTAAATTTTAGGTTAGGTATGTCAGTAGGACTAAATAGTCATAAGAAATAGTTTTTGTTCTCTTCACTTAGTACATACTTTTCTAAGTCAAAATTACCTCAAAGTAGCATAAAAATGAAAGCATTTTTATAGTAAATAGTTTTAAGAAGGTTTATATTTATGCCAAATGGTTTTTACTCGTTCTGCCGCTAGAAGGTTGGGAGTCGACATTTTTCGTGGTAGTGGCTATTGCTCCCAACTGATGTATTTCAGATTATAATTTTAGAGTTATTCCAATTTACCGTTATAAAATTACAAATTTGAGATAATTGAAATCATTTATAAGAGTTATAAATATTACTCAAAGATAATAACTATTGTGAATATTATTCTATGCAAGCAGAAGACTTTACATTTCCTGTACGATTTTATGACAAAAGTTAAGCTTTATAAAGTTTTCTGCTTATTTTTATATTAAGATAATAGTCCTCGGTCCCATGCCTTTTCAAAATATTTGTATTACCTACCGTCGAAACTTCATTCGAATTGTACTAAGAGACAATTTTTGGTAGGAGGGCGACTTTTATAGGGGTGTCGGAATGTGTATTATCCTAATAACAAACACTTCTGATTAAAAGAATAGATATTCATATAACAAGCTAAGGTGGTGCTTTTTTCACGAATGGAATGGACAAACTCATTGACGCCATTTTTAGTCCATTTAGAACAACAAAATGAGACTATTTTTAGTTTTTGCATGAAATTTAGCAATTAGAAAAATATTGTATGCAGCAAGTGCATGTAGTGGTGCTTTTTTCACAAATGGAAAAATTGACGTCGATTCAATGAGTGCAGAAAAGACACTTCTGATGTTATATACAATATTTTCTCCAATTTTATGCAAAAACCAAAAGATGTGTCGTTAAGGCTGCTCTAAATGGACTAAAAATAGCGTCGATCTATTCACATGAGTGCATAAAATAATTTTTTTTATGAATAATCACTTTTTGTCGTTAAATCAAAAGTAAAATACTCCTCCCGTCAGCCCCATCTGTGAACACACTGTATATCATTTATTTGATTGTGGTTAGAGCTGAAGTATTATGAAATAGTTTAAAATAGATATTTATTATTACCTATATTCTCTTAGTTTTAACAACCATATTTATAGTTCCGTCAGATTTCTGATGATTTACTAGCCACTACCAATAATTTCTTCATTAAAAAATATTCCAACTTTTTATAAATTTCGGTTGAAGAATGCAACAAAAATAGCCTTGTAACGTAAATTACTTGTAAACGTACATATAATATAATATAACATAAGTAAATAAATAGGAATACTTACAAAAATAGTAGTAAAAAAATGTTACTGCGAAAACTTTTTTATTTTTATTTCTTGAAAATCAATATTTCACCGGGCGCGCCAAAATATATATCCAATCATAGTAAGTTTTAACAGAAATGTAGTGTTCGTTTGAAAATTTACGGAACCAATGAGCCTTTGGAAATAGTTTTATCCGCATTTATGTTATCGAATACATTCTTCTAATAATATGTTTATGCTCAGGACATCTTTGGAAATAAACTGGAGATGGGAGTACCATAAAACCGAATAATATTATGGAAGATTTTTCTTAAACTTTTTTAAGAGCAAACAAATTTATAATTTATAAATTTCGTCTTATCTTATCTTATCGTTCAGCTTTATCATACTCTTAAAGCAGCTCTGGGATTTGTTACTCTTATAAATGTTTCAGTAATAAGTTTTATGGTTATCCTAAAAACGTTATGCTAGGCTTTAAAATTCAGCTAGTAGGTTTTAAAAAGATTCTCCCTTTTATCGTGAAGCCCACTTGTGATAGCTTTATAAGTATCCCATAGATGAAGAAGTTTTATGAAAATGAAATGGAATAAGCTTTATAGGTATCCTGTATACCAAGTTAATACTCAAATTGTTACTTGGGCAGACCGGTGCAAAATGCTAGTATCGATTCACCTGTTCATACCTGGCAACCTGAGGGCTGTGACCAGAAAAAAATAGGCAACCTAACGTTTGCATATTCTATGGGCTTCATACTTCCGATTGGTATAGAATTTGTTTAATAATCAAACCGGTGAGATGTTGGAAAAATTTTTTTTATAATAATAAATTAGTCATACCCTGGACTGAAATTTGTTAGGCAACCCATATGCAACATGTTTATTGACATATTGAATTTAATATAAAATACGTTTAATCAAATGAGCATCTCGGTGAAGGTCGTTTCATATCGGGATCTTAGACTATATTGTATAACTTATATTATTATAATGTTCATATATTCCAATGAGTTTTGGGATTGTAAATCGTCAGATTGAACAAAAAATGAGTCATTAATTCTTGTATAAAATAAGATTTATAATTTCCATGGTGAGTGTGAGTCAATGCGTATTGCGTAGTATAATATGCAGGCGTTGTTATAGACTACCATTCATTCCAAATGGCTCTGTAGCAGAATAGCGTCAGTCAATATAGCGCTAGGTTAAAACAGCGGCACACAAAATAGCGCTGGACGAAAACAGCGCAGGACAAAATAGTGCCGCACCAGAAAAAAAGGGAAAAAAACACTGGCCGACAAAATAGACAGCCTAAGTCTGACGTCACAACTGTGGGCGGAGCCTGGACTGGTTCCAAACAAACTCTCTTTTTATGTAAAAGTCCCATAAGAAATTTTTCATTTAGTGTTTTCAACGTTATAAAGGCAAAATAAGACATCTAGTTTTCATATTGTGTTAAAGGAACGTGCCGTTTAAGTGATTCGATTACTAAATCAAGTTGAAAACTTTTTGAGGTTATGTTTTGGGTTTTTGGATAATTTCTACTATGTTTCATGATTGATAATCACTTAAATTTTAATAGTCATTTTAGTTACATACAAAAAAATTTCTAAGGAGATTATACTTTTACTCCAGAGTATGGCATCATTAAAGTATTAACTCTAAAATAACAGTGTATAAAACCATAATACAGCCGCACTTTGAATACTGTCCTACCTCACTGTATACTTTCGCTTTGAACAAATTAAGGGCACTGCAAGAATTACAGAACCGAGTAATGAGAATTGTATTAAGATGTGGCAGACGGTGTCGGCCACTTTGCGCCCGACCGTTTTGCGCTCCTACCTGAAATCGGCCACTTTGCGCTCTGCTACTTTCATAATCTACTTTATTTTCTTCGATCTGCCCATTTGCAATATAATTTTAAATTCCTCCTACCTACAATAATAGTCCGGTAAAGGGTAAGTTAAAAATATTAGTTTTACAAGAAAACAAGAAAGTACAAAAATTATATTTATTTTTTCAAAGTTTTTTTATAAAGTAAAATACAAAAATCCATGTCAATAAAAACTTGTTTGTTTATTCGAGCTTCTGAATATAAGCTAACGTCTTTAAACATGTTCTCAAGTCTCTTGTGTCTTTATATTTCTTTAATGTTTTGGAAATGTTTTGGTTTCCAATTCGGTAGTTTCTGTTTGATTGATGAAAACAATGTATTCTAAGTCTCTTTGGTTTTGTTAGGAAGTAGTGCATATATCAATGGAATTATATTTGTCTCCTCTGGTGTGCTACCAATATCAATATGGATGGTATATATTTGGCTAAATTGCTTACTGCAGCTTTTGAACGTTCCATCCATAAATGCGGTGTTCCTACTGTTAGTCAGAATTGCCTTAGCTTTGTTGCTGGCAAATACCAATATTCTGTACCCGGAAGGAGTACTTTCGTCGATAAATAAAAAATTCGTTTTGTCACTCATTGTAATAACTTCTTCTGGAAATTCTATTTCTGATGCTGTAGCGGGATCCTTGTGCAGACCATGTGCACGTCTTCTACAGGCATTTAAACCACTTTTCACTGAAGTAAATGTTGGTATTTCGGTCACGAAATCTAGTCCTTGATTATACAATTTATGAAACTCGTCCTGATATATTTTTGACATTGGCAAATACTTGTCGTCTTCCCTAGCTCTCTTCCTCGCATTGAAAGTACAATATTTCACTTCTGTTGCTGCAACACTAGGTTTACACATATGATCGGCTTCTCTTATTATTCTGTTGTTATCCATAATAATATTGCCTCGACATTTTTCAGTTTTTTCTTTCATACAACTCCAAAAAACCGAGCCATCTTTATTGGTTTTCTTTATACGAAAGCTATATCCCTTATACAGTGCACAAGGTTTTCCCTTCGAGGTTTCAATAATTTGCACGTCCATTTTTAAAATATGATTCAAAAATGTAAAAATATCACTCTCCACAATTCTCAATACTTCTGTATCAAAGAACGAAACGAAACTGATTAAACATCAACAAATTAGGTAGGC
Source organism: Galerucella tenella (assembly GCA_910591685.1). NCBI lineage: Eukaryota > Metazoa > Arthropoda > Insecta > Coleoptera > Chrysomelidae > Galerucella > Galerucella tenella. The sequence goes on along the minus strand of CAJUYH010004026.1, from coordinate 9,189 downwards.
AGGTAATTTTTGGGGAAATCCTGGGATTTAAGACATACCTACCCTACCCTAATTACCCCTAATTTACTTTTCAGTAGTAATAGCCCAAGGACATTGATAATTGTTCGAAAAAATCCTATGACAGATTTCGAAAGCTTGTTGCTTGGAAACAGACCGACGCCGTAGGCGGAGGTCTGTTGCCTGCAAGCAACAAGCTTGAGAAAGTTGTCATAAAATTTTTGAGCATTTATCAATGTCCGAGGGTTATTCGGATAGAAAATTTTTTGTTTCAGTATTACAACCAAATCGTGACATTTCGAAATATTAAATATTCGAAACTTCAAAATCGAAATAAATCAATATGTATCCATAGCAACGTGTGAAAATTGCCCATGGTCTGTTTTCAGTGTAATGTTGACATGATTGGCTGAGATTGTTCATATGATATAAAATGAGGAAATTTGATTGGTTTTTGGAATTGTCAAAAAATTTTCTTCGAAATAGACATTAACAGAAACAGAAAAGAAGATGTTTATTATTTTTTTGTAGTAGGTACCATGGGTTTTAAGCAAATTTTCTAAGCTAACCTTTACCGGGCTATTATGTTATAATAAATTTAAAATTATTTTGCAAATCGGTAAATCCTAGAAAAAAGGATAATACATTTCTATTATGAAAATCGCAGAGCGCAAACAGGTCGATTTCAGGTAAGAGCGCAAAACGTCCGAGCGCAAAACGGCCGTATTCTGGCAGACTGACCCCAGTATCTTCAGTGATGGAAACATTGGAGTGGTTATCGATTGAAAAGAGGCTGATTTATATGACATTAACCTATATTCAGTACTTACTTCCATCTATGATTTCCATTTCTTGTTGTTGTAGTAGTTATAGACCAGTACTTATAATTTCAAAGTGCTCCAATAAAAAAAAATAGCGTAAAGTATTCTTGGATAACTGGTCTTTAAAACACTTGCTCTATTTCGAGCACTCCGGCTTCGCCGTCATGCTCGAAAAATCGCGCGTGTTTTAAAGACCTTAATATTCACTTATACTTTAATATACTATATTTTCCTAAAAAGTGCGGTAAGTGATACTTTCCGGCACGCGACTGTAGTTGACCCAAACTACTCGGACCGGAGTTCGGGCAAGCGGTCAAGGGCGGTAAAGACACTTCACGCATGAGTTAGGAACCGTATATGCAAAAAATATATCAACCCATTTTTCTAGAATTATTTCATTTCTACATACATATACAAAGCTTTAACTAAAATTTACTAATTATTATGAATAATAATATTGGAAACAAAATTTGTTGCGTTCTGTAAATTCCTTGAAATTGCCAGTCCAGTGGAGTTATTTGGTGTTAACTGGTAAATAGATGACGTCGATGAGGATGTCATCGGCTGCCAGTCGCATAAAGATGGCGGTTACGGTGACACCAACGCTTTTAAATCATTTGTAGATGAAATAATTTTATTTGATATATTTCGTAAATATTTATTCAAGTGTTGTAACAATAGTTATATTATATTATATTCTATGAAATGAAAAACTATCTAATAAGGTCAAAATTTGTTTAATGTTACTTTCAGTGACACTTTCAAAACTTAAATGCGTCTATTTCATTTTTGATCAACAATCGGAAAAATAAAACAATGGGCAAATTTTTCATCCAATTATTATCATTAGTTTGTTTGGAAGCTGCTTAAAGCTATAAAACAATCATTTTTTTGAACTTGCGATTTCAAATAAATGTGTAGCTCATTAAATCGAATTGGAATCTTGGAAACCTTCATATTGATTTTCGAGCAAAAAAATCGTTTCTTAAATTGTCAGAAAACTTGCTAATTAACAACTTTTTCTTAAATATAAATACTAAATAAGCATATTTTCAAATTATTATTTATAACTTTCTCTTCTATAATAAAAAGGAAAACTTTTTCATTCACTTTTCGCTCTTGCATCAAACAGTTTTTTATGAACAATAGTACATTGTTTACCGGGTAGGAAAAGCTTAACATTCCTGGACGACTGTGAAGATTGCTAAGTCGAGGCGCAAGCCGAGACTTAGCAACACAGAGTCCAGGAATGTGGCTTTTCCTACGAGGTAAACATACTATTTTTCCGCAAATCGTTTAAAATTCGACAGATATTGATTGATTTAAAAAAAACGCGATATTTTTATTCCCAAATAAATGGTGCTTTGAAATTCCTAATAAAATTACTTGGGTTACTATGGAAACGTATTGAGGTTGAATTGTCAAACTTGACGCTTATAAATTTAATTGCTGGTGTTCTCGGAAGTAAAATGATAAGTGATGATGAAATTTCCATTCCTGGGACTCCTCCAGAGCTGGTTGAGGCAGTGAATACTGCTTCATTAGAATTATTGCCAAAGAAATCAAGAGAAAAGTACGAAAATGCATACAGACGTTTTATGGATTATCGCATGAGTAAAAATACGAGTTCTTTCTCAGAAAATGTTGTAATGGCATACTTCCTAGACCTTTGTTTAAAGATGAAGGGTCCGTTGAACTATAGGGAAACACGAATTTTTGACTGATTTTGCGAAAAATCGATAGTACTCACCTATTTTGAGAATAATCCGTCAAAAAATTTGCGGGTTATACATATTTTGCTGAGAAAAATCCAAAAAAAGATTTTTTTTCGCCACTTGAGCCATAACTTTTGGGCTAGTTATTTTATACAAACCACAGTTTAAATGAATTGCACTGTACGGAAAAGTGATCAACAACATGTTTTCTCGCTAATTATAACAACATTTCAGTTAGTTTCTTCATAATATTGTTTAAATTACCACTTTTATAAATATATATTTGACAGGCTACAAATTTATATGAAAACAATTAAATCAAATGACAAATGACATAGAAGCTCTAGCGCAATATGTAACATGGTTGCCAGCTGTAAACGATTACTTGAGAATCATGATATTTTTAAAATATTAATTAATTATTGCATTCGAATTTCATCTTAGAAAGTATTGGATGAGAGGGATGAATGCATTGTAATGCACATCAATCTATTCAAGAAGAGGAAAAAAAATATAATAATTGGATTCACCCTTCCCCTTCTAGAATAACTTAATGTGGATTACAAATAATTGGAGGCATTTGCCTTCCCCTCAAGATATTCAAGAAGGGAATATAATAATTGGATTCACCCTTCCCCTTCTTGAATAACTTAATGTGGATTACAAAGTATTGGATATCTTTTGAGGGCAAGGCAAATGCCTTGCGCTCAAAAGATATTCCAGAAGGGGAAGGGAATATAATAATTGGATTACATTATTCTAGAAGGGGAAGGGTGAATCCAATTATTATATTCCCTTCCCCTTCTGGAATAACTTGATGTGGATTACAAAGTATTGGATATTTTCTGAGGGGAAGACTGAATACAATGATTATATATTTTTTGTTTCCCCTTCTTCAAATACGCAATATAATGATATCATCATATATAAAATGTGTTTATAATTTCATTTATGTTCTTGGGTTTGTCTTGAATGAATCTTACTAAAAATATAGTCTGATACAATATTTAATTTCGTATCTTAATAGTCATGTAGCATGATTGTCGAGTAGTCGATTACAGCTGGCAACCACGCTACAAAGTATTGTATGTTTTGTAGGTTGCATATCTGTGTATGCGATTATTATTAAAATTATTTATATCCAAACTGGTTGCCTGTCAAATATATATTTATAAAAGTGGTAATTTAAACAATATTATGAAGAATCTAACTGGATTTTTTTCATAGATAGCGAGAACACATGTTGTTGATCACTTTCATGTACAGAGCAATACATTTAAACTGTTTTTTGTATGAAATATCATGCCAAAAAGTAATGGCTCAAGTGGCGAAAAAAAATCTTTTTTTGGATTTTTCTTTGTAAATTGTGTATAACCCGCAAATTTTTTGACGGATTATTCTCAAAATAGGTGAGTACTATCGATTTTTCGCAAAATCAGTCAAAAATTCGTGTTTCCCTATAGTTCAACGGACCCAAGATGAAATCTTCAACATTATGGGCCAATTATTAAATGCTGAAGTCAACCCTTGCACTTAAACACAATGTAGATATATCTACATACTCAAAACTTCGTTCTTTATTGAAACGGCAAGTTCAAGGTTATAGGGCAAAGAAATCTAAGATTTTAACGAAGGAAGAAATTGAAAAATTTATCCAGGAAGCTCCAGATAAAGAAAATTTAATGATTAAGGTAATTTACAAGGTTTTAATTTCTTCTTTTTTAATTTTTTGGGAAATTAAACCACAATATTTTTAAATTCTTTACTTCAACGTTAAAAAATTAAAAAAGAATGAATAATATACCACAAGGAACATACAGAAGATGTTTTAATTTCTATTTAGATTATAGCTTTATTTATTTTTTAGGTGGCTGTAATATTTGGGGTAAAAGTCTAGTTTAGTGGTACAACGCGGATTTTGATAAAATATTTTTTTTCTTATTAATTCGAGGTCGCTGAACACGAAAATGAAAAAAAAATTGGCGCTCTCTTACCAAAAACGAGTTATGAATTTTTGAAAATTTGTTCAGATGAGCACTGCACTGGTTTTATTGACACAATATAACTTTTATAATTATTTGTTATAATTGCTACACAATGTTGGTGATACACTATATATTTGCTTGTTACGATATTAATCCCACTCACACACTAAAAACACTATGATATTGATAAATAACTCTTGTAAATTCTTTTTTGAATTCAACAATTACATATTTTGACGTTTCTGTCTAATATGACTGACACATGTTTCATGTTTCGTCTGTTCTCCTTTAGTAGTAAAACTTGTACCCACTAGCATATTCAGCTAATTAAAGAGTAAAAACATTTAACATAGATAAAAAATACACGCATATTTTAGCGCGCGAGAATTACGAAACATCGACCCGGTGCGCATTCTGGTGGAATACAAATGATTAGACACTTTTTTCGAGGAAGGGAAGAGAATAAACATGTATGTATATAAAAAGAATTTAATATCAAATGATTTTAATTCAATCTACATTTTTCTTCAATCACATGTGATAGCTGATCGAAACAGATATTATACTTTGATCTGTGTCAGGGGTCGGGGAGCGATGTGAGAAACACTACTTCCACTCACTTCTACATTCAGACAGAGATATGCTATACCTGCTTCTTCATGCATTATTCGTTAATAAAATTTAGAAATCCAATGAAGTCAGTCAGTTTGAGGTGAAGAGATGAGGAAAGGTTATACATAATATGTATTCCCTTCCCCTTTATATTTCATATGAAGGCGCGCCGGGTCGACGTTTCGCAATTCCAATGAAGTCAGTCAGTTTGAGGTGAAGAGATGAGGAAAGGTTGTACATAATATGTATTCCCTTCCCCTTTATATTTCATATGAAGGCGCGCCGGGTCGACGAAACGTCGACCCCGGCGCGCTCGCTTCGCTCGCTGTATTAATAAGAGAACTCATCGATTAGAATACTTAGAAACACTACTTCCACTCCCTTCTACATTCAGAGAGAGGTATGGTATACCTGCTTCTTCATTCATTATTCGTTAATAAAATTTAGAAATCCAATGAAGTCTGTCAGTTTGAGGTGGAGAGATGAGGGAAGGTCATATATATGTATTCCCTTCCCCTTTATATTACATATGAAGGCGCGCTTCGCTCGCTGTATTAATAAGAATCTCTAAATAAGAAAATTCATTAATTAGAATACTGACTTTTCTTTCTTTTTTGAAAAACATCATATTATTGAATAAAAATCATTTGACATTAATGTCTTTATATATACAAACATCTTTATTCCCTTCTCCTTCTCGAACAAGTGTAATAATTTGTATTCCACATGAAAGCGCGAATTGCGAAACGTTGACTCAGCGCGCTCGCTGTATTCCCTTCCCCTTTGTATCTCATATGGAGGAGCGCCGGGTCGACGATTCGACGACCCGGCGCAATCGCTTCGCTCGCGATATTAATCAATCAATGTAGATCTCTAAATAAGAAAAATCATTGATTGGCATCCTGACTTTCCTTTCCCTTTTCAGATAACATCATATTATTGAATTAGAATCATTTGATATTGAATTATTTCTATATACATACATGTTTATTCTCTTCCCTTCCTCGAAAAAAGTGTCTAATCATTTGTATTCCACCAGAATGCGCACCGGGTCGATGTTTCGTAATTATCGCGCGCTAAAATATGCGTGTATTTTTTATCTATGTTAAATGTACTCACTCTTTAGTTGGCTGAATATGCTAGTAGGTACAAGTCTTATTACTAAAGGAGAACAGACGAAACATGTGTCAGTCATATTAGACGGAAACGTCAAAATATATAATTGTTGAATTCAAAAAAGAATTTACAAGAGTTATATATCAATATCATAGTATTTTTAGTGTGTGAGTGGGATTAATATCGTGAAATGCAAATATATAGTGTATCACCAACATTGTGTAGCAATTATAACAAATAATTATAAAAGTTATATTGTGTCAATAAAACCAGTGCAGTGCTCATTTGAATACATTTTCAAAAATTCATAACTCGTTTTTGGTAAGAGAGCGCCAATTTTTTTTTTCATTTTCGTGTTCAGCGACCTCGAATTAATAAGAAAAAAAATATTTCATCAAAATCCGCGTTGTACCACTAAACTAGATTTTTTCCATATTTGGTATTTCTGGGGCCTGTAGAATGGATGAGTTAGTCCGAATGACTGTACACGATATAGAAGACTTAGAATCTAAGCTTTTAATCAGCATACCTGATTCGAAAACCAACAAACCAAGATCATTTGTAATTAATCAGATCTACTTGAATGTTTATCGAAAGTATGTTTCGTTAAGACCAGAAAATATGAACAGTGACCGATTTTTCTTTAAATATCAAAGCGGAAAGGGTTGTAGACAAGTGGTAGGAATTCATCAATTTAGAAAAATGCCCAAAATAGTTGCTACTTATTTGAACTTGGTAAATCCGACAGAATATACTGGTCACTGCTTTCGTCGGTCTTCTGCAACAATATTGGTTGACTCTGGTGCCGACATAACTAGTTTAAAGAGGCATGGCGGATGGAAGTCATCAAACGTTGCTGAAGGATATATCGAAGAATCGCTTAACAATAAGGTTGAGGTGGCAAATAAAATTTTCACAGTACAAAATATTCAACAAAATGACCCTACCACCCTGCATGTTGTCCAAAATGTTTCTCATAGTTCTAAGAGTGTTCCTCCAATGTTCAATAATTGTACTAACTGTCAAATTACTGTAAATATAACAAATTGATCTTAAAAATGTATTCAGCAATGACTTGATGTTTTCAAAATATAAATTAATTCCTTATAAGCAATGTGTTTTCAATCATTTATGTAGAACACTATCAACTGTACGGAAATATCATTTCCTTACAGTAAGGAAATGACATTTCCTTACAGTAAGGAAGTCCTGACTTTTTCTTCAAGAAATTTTGACAGGAATGTCAAAATTTCCTAGCGATTTGCGGAAAAACATGTTGTTGATCACTTTTCCGTACAGTGCAATTCATTTAAACTGTGGTTTGTATAAAACAACTAGCCCAAAAGTTATGGCTCAAGTGGCGAAAAAAAATCTTTTTTTGGATTTTTCTCAGCAAAATATGTATAACCCGCAAATTTTTTGACGGATTATTCTCAAAATAGGTGAGTACTATCGATTTTTCGCAAAATCAGTCAAAAATTCGTGTTTCCCTATAGTTCAACGGACCCGGCATTTGTTCTTCATTCCATATTTTGGTTATTAGTTTAAATATTTGTTTGTTTAGCTCCTTTCCTCCTTTCTTCACTAACTCGTTAACTATTCCATCTGATCCTGGTGTCTTCTTCTGTTTGAGATTCAATATTATTTCTTCGTATTTTGCGTATGTTGGTGGGGTTTCTTCTTCTTCTTCCTCCTCTAATGCATCATAGTTTGCTTCTGTAAACCTATCCTCCTTAAACTGTCTTTTATAGTACGTTTCCCATTCCGTTTTATTTATTCTAGCCATTTCTGTCTTCTTTCTACTTTGTTTTTTTATAAGGTTAAATAATCTTTTGTTATCTTTGCTGTCCTGCTTTATATCCAACATCCTTTTCTTTACCCACTCTGATTTTTTTGTCTTGCAACATTTGTCAGACTCTTCCTTTTTTTCCTTGTATTCCGCCAATTCTACCTCTCTTCCTGTAATAAGCCATTTCGCCCGTGCTTGATATTTTTTCTCTTTTTTCTTCTTACATTCTTCATCGTACCAATCCTTACTTTGTTTTTTCTCTTTTGTTCCTAATATTTCATCTGCTGTTCTTGCCATACTATTTTTTATGCATTCCCATTTTTGCTCTATGTTTTGGTCTGCTCCTTTCACTAGGTTTTCTCTTAATCCTTGTATGTATTTTTGTTTCGTGGTCTCTTCCTCTAGCTTTTCAGTGTTCCATTGTTTTAATTTCTTCTCCCTTGCAAAGTTCCGTAATATCTTCATTTTCATTTTTACCACTACTAGAAAATGGTCAGAGTCTGCATTTGCCCCTTTAAATGAGCGAGTATCTTCTATTATTTTCAGCCATTTTCTCGATATAAGTGCATGATCTATTTGATTGCCTTCATTTGTTCCTGGTTTCATCCATGTTACTTTGTGTTGTTTTTTATGTCGAAATTTTGTACTGACTATATATGTGTCTGTGCTTGTTCCAAAGTTACAGAGCCTTGCTCCATTATTGTTAGTCTTGCAGTGTATTGTTTCTTTCCCTGCCACATTTTCATTGTATTCCTCTTTTCCAATTTGTGCATTGAAATCTCCTATCACTAGCTTTATATCATTTCTGTGTGTTTTTTCCCATACCTCCTGTAGTTTGTCATAGAATTCATCTTTCTGATCATCATTTGCTTCCTGAGTTGGTGCATAGACATTTATTATGGTTAAATTTGCTTGTTTATTTTCGATTCTTATGCTTGAAATTCTGCCATTTACTGCTTGAAATTGTAGTGCTTTATTTCTTAATTTTTTATTTACCATAAATGCTGTACCATTTCTTCCTTGCTTTTTGTCTCCCGAGTAGTAAAGGGTATATCCTTCTTTATCTATTCTTCCTTCGTCTTTCCATCTAATCTCTTGCAGTGCCAGTACTTCTAAATTATACTTATCCATTTCTTTAGCTATTTCTGCCATTT
>CAJUYH010004025.1:5593-29154 GCA_910591685.1 Galerucella tenella | reverse complement strand
ATATATATATATATATATATATCTGTGTATGTGTGTGTGTGTGTGTGTGTGTGATGTAAAAAGCAAAAAGGAAGAGAATAAGATGAAGGAAGTTTCCACATATTGCTTGGGTAGATATGCTCTTGGTAGTGATGTTTCTGTATGCGAATCCACGTGCATCTCACATACTTCTGAGCTTGTCGTTCGTTGGTTCGCTTTCTCGTCTTTTCTGCCATCAGAGTCAAAAAGAGACTAGGTAGAGCTATAGAATAGAGATCGGGCCACCGATGTCTGTACTTTCATGCTGGACACGAGCCCATCGTTTCAAAAGTATTTCAAAGTATTCGCAATAGATGTATACATATAACTACATACATACAATGTAATTTTTTTTTATTTTGCAATTTCCTTTGTGAAATTATTCAGTGTGGTTTTATTGATGTGATATTGGAAAAAAAATTTTATATAAATTTATAGATAGGGACAATGAAATGCCAGTGTTTGTGAGTGGTGTTGATTTCTTTGTGCTTAAAATAAATATTGCAGTGACCATCACAGAGAAATGTGTGAATTCAATACTGCAATGGGAAAATTATTTTGATCAATCAGTTTCATTATTTACCAGAGTCATAATAACATTACTCAATTTTATTCATTAACTTCTTTTGTTTTTGATATGATTAACAAGTGATTTCACATCAAGCGACAAAATCTAAAGTGTATTCAATTTAAAACTCATACACTTACATTATATTTTCATCATACACTTCATCGGTGTTATTTTCTATGGGGTGATAAAGTTAAAACTACATACAAAAATGAATAAATGAAATTCCACGCATAAACATTCAATTTTTTTCGTATTTAAATAATTTCCTTTTTCATATTAGTTCACGTAAATTTTCAGATTGTTATGTCAACTGAATATTTTTTCTTCTATTCTCACATTCTTTTTCAGAGATATTATGCTTCAATAATCCTATTCATCTAAGTAAAATTATTTGTATAAAAATCCAGATATATTAGATGTTTATATGTGTGAGTATCTATTCATTCTCTCTCTGGTGTAATCATACGAATACTTTCGTTTTGGCTTGGGTCGCGTTTGAGGTGATATTCACGTTTGCCATAAAAGCCTTTCAGAGTTGTCACATTGTAAGGGAAAAGCACTCACACGTTTATAAATTTTCTCTTTTTATTCAAGCATATGCAAGCATATATGTACATGTACATCATACATTGCATAAGTTAATAGGAAATTTGTTGTATTAAAAATGTGGTTTGGATACATGATAATAATCTTCCGCGACCTCATAATACTCTCACGCAATTATAAATATTTGTACATAAACAAATAATATAAATTTAAATATATTAATCACATTTACGTGAAAGAGGAAAAAAAGACAAAATTGATTAAAAAATTCTTTGCGTATATTTAATGATGATTGGAATAATAGTCATCCTTTACTCCTTGATTGTGATGTCTTTGTCTGCATACATATATATGCCATGAGTTTTCTTATGAATGGGACAATAAAAAAAAAACAAGCACGTGGGTGTCAGTTATATCGTCCGATAGAATCGGGTTCACATATATGCATACTGAAGTATTATAATTTTAATGACACAAAAAAATAATTAGCAATAATGATAAATAATAATTTATGCATTAGTGTTTGTAGAAAAAAAAAGGAAATCGTCGAATCTAATGACTCGGTGATCAATACAATCATATATGTACATCGTAGGCTTTATATATATCCATTGATTTCTCAAAATGAAATATTATAGTTATATTTATACATATGTAAACATTAAATTATCTATTCAATTAGAAAGATGTAATAAATATTCATGAATGCGTTGTGTAGATGTAATAAATAAATGAATGAATTTAAAACGAAAGATTGGGTGAAAGCAATAGGGATATTTAATTTCTAATTCATGTGAATTATTGCAACACTCATCCTATTTGCATCAAATAATCCACAAGCAATCGTACAAAACGCTACCACTAAACCGCAACTTTCCATTTCCTTTATGCATACATGGATACCTGGATAAAGTCACAAGCCACCAAGTTCTCTAATCAGATTGGACATTGTAATTCCCTATGAATACATCACTAATTGTGAGATGACTCATCATTTATGTATGTATAGCGAGTACAATTTTCGATTCATAATTAAGGGAAAATTTCTAGTGGCTATTGTAACAATAGTCCAATGTAGATGCAAATTAATTGAATTTAGTCTATTAATTTTGTATTTCAATTGACTATAAATTGTTGTCATATATAGCGGTGAAAAAAAGTGTATATTGGAGGCATTACGATAATCTTAACATTATAAATTGAGGCAAAGTTGTTGAGTGCAATAAAGCACAGGATCAATTGGATTGTTGTTGCGTTTCTAATTATATTAAAAGTGTTACTTACGAGCAGGTAGTGTTTCACTCTCCGCTTTCAACTGTTTTTTTTTTGTTTAATACTTAAACATTCGAATATGTGTTCTAATACACACCATTGGATTTGCCATTAAAAAATATATCAATTGTTTAATAAATTTGGATTTATATATATCCATTTATGAGTCGAAAGAAGAGATGTAGAGGTCCGTCACAGTTGAATCTGTGTGCATCATTTTATTTTTATCTTGCTGCAAAATATCCGTATCAAATGCCACTCATCCCTATAAAAGAAAGTATTTTTTCAATAAATTTTTTAAGTTTTTGCCATTTCTTTGCTTTCCATTTTTTTTTTCTTCATTATCTTCTCTCTTCATGTATAACCTAACCATGAAACTACTGGACTGGGAATTTAAACTGTATAGGTCTACTTATAGAGTCGATCAATTTGTGTGTGTTCGAAACAGTTGACGAGATATGGCACCAAATATATATAAAGAGATTTGGACGAATGTGGTTTTGCTTTTTCACATAAACGAAAAAAATACAGAAAAGAATTGATAAATTGAATAAAGTTGCAATAACAAAAAGAAAACAGTATATAAATAAAGGAAGACAGAGAGGTAAAACAAATCAGTTATCAGTATGTAAAGGTGCGCCAGCAAAGAATACCCACTGAATGATGATAGAGGAAGAGAAGTTGGATGAAGTTGGCTGAATATATGAGAAATTATACGCGTGTGTATCTGTGTGTGGAGTGGAAAAAAACGTTATTTACACTTGAATACAAGTGCCTGTGGTTTATCGTCGCTCCAACATCACACACACACATAGTTATATATATTTATATATATATATCCACATGAATAGATGGGTATAACTTTGAAATATACCGGTTCCGTAAGGAGTCGATAGATGGCTCTGAGTGATATAAGTATATATAAAACTCATGTGGATGTGGATTTGAAAACGAGCTGGGAAATCGAGTGTTATTGCAAACTCATGTTTACCTAGAAAGAAATATAAAAAAATGATTTTTTTTTCCACGTAAAGGGTTGGTTGCTCATATGCCAAGTTGAAAATGGACAACATTGGGTGAGGGGAGGAAAAAAAGTGAGGGAGAGTGAAGAAATAAAGAAGTGGAAGCTTGCACATATCAAAGTGTTTTCTTTACAACAAGCCGCGGGGTTTCTGTGCATATATACACATTTATATATACATATTCTTACGGGTATACGTGTAGATATAAATGTCTATATCGGTATACGTCGTTGTAAAGAGAAAGAATTTATGGATTACACAAACCAAGATAACAGCCAAGATGTCTATCGCACCTCTTATTCCACATGAGGGTTGTAATAGTTCTCGTTTTACAAACATTTATCTTTCGCTTTTATTCCATGGTCTATGAAAAAAAGAATAGAATAATGCAAGGAGCAAAATGAAAGAATGAATCTTTGAAACTTCTCCATGGGAAAATGTTGGAATGCCAACTGACATTTATTCATATATACATATATATTCTTTCTATATATTATATAATAATTCTAGAAATTTTTTCGTTCTCATTGTATTTACGTGTACAAAATGATAATGAATGGACAAATGTTATAAATGAGTAATATTGAATTGGAATATGATTGTGGCGATTAATGTTCTCGTTTTTTAATTCTTTCTGTTGAAAATATAAATTAAAAAATTTAGGATCACATTTTCGTTCATATTATTCAGAGTATGTATGAATCTTTTTGAATTATATCCAAACTCCTGAGCATAATAATGCTTTTTTTTCAAGATTATTTATTGCCATACTTAAATTCACAATATCAATGAATTAATCGATTTATAGGAGGTAGTAATATAATTATTGTTGCTATATATATAAATATAGTTATAGAAGAAGTTGCACGGAGCCAATGGACTTAGTCAGTGACTGTTTGATAATCTACTTGAGACGAGGGTTAAGAAAGACCTGTGTGAGGGTGCACGGTCAGGAAGGATAAATTGAAGTATCTTGTCTTTCCAACTCACCAAAACCGCTTCGATACACAGTCACACACACACACACACACATTTATATATATATATATGTAGAAGTTACGTCTTTGACGTTTAGTAGTCTCCAACTTTAAGAATATCAGATCGAACTATATAAGATGATGGGTGAAATTGTCGGTAGGAAATCGCGGTGGCTATTCACAGTTTTATCTTCTTGATGTGGCTGCACTTGGTAAAGTCGTACAATTGCTCAGTCCGGTAGCCAACTACAATATGTATATAAATATACTTGCTCGCACTTATAAAAAAGATGTGACTGTGAAATCGCGATAACTGAATAACTGCAAGATTGCTGTTGTTGAAAAAAAAAAAATTAAATTGACTCTAAAATAATTTTTAATTCAATATATATATATATATATATATATATATATATATATAATGAAATAGAATTCAATTTATTTACATGTCTCTCACGTACACATTTGGTCGAACTTTTGACAAAGAATATGTTGTGTATGACATATATACGTATATTAATGACCGTCTTGAAATTCAAGCACTATTCATTGTTTCCATGATGATTTTACATTGCTAAATCGTGCAAAGTGCAATTAGTAATGTGGCGACATGTTGGATATTTTGAGTGTAAACAATTACGAATAGATCGTAAACGTGATGAGGAAGCAGTTGCATTATACTATTAACACTAGATGGAAGTAGTAGTATTAGTAAGTGTTGAGCAGACAAACATTAAGAATATGACGAGATAATAGGAGAGAGAAATAGAGTATACATCTATATATATATAATATAAGCGTCTGGAATAGCACACTCCTCTTCGACTGAGTCACTCAGGTTCACGGTCGTTTGTTAATTTGGGGATTACGGAAGCGAACAATTCTATGCGCCCATGCGACTATTATATGACAAAGAGAAGAAGAAGCAGAAGAAGGAGATAGAGGAGATACGAAGGGAGAACCGAGACTGTATATATGTATGTATGTATAGTGGAGACGCGTCTGCATGACATCTTCTTAGTAATGAAAATCCTTTAGAACCACGTCTTTGTCACGTCATTGTCTCATGAAATCTTGGACAAATGGATTTCAAGTGTTTAAAAGACATTGCACTTTTTGGAATAATATATACACTTGTATATGTAACAAGAATACATTTTATATAGTTATTTAGTCAATTCAATATGTAATGAATTATAAAGGGATAAGTATTGAAAGGCATTATGGGAAAATAAACATGGAATAGTGTCGAAAAGAACAAATTTATCTTTGTCAAAATTAAATTTCTAAATGGAAATTAATATTGGCTTCACATATCGTCATATTGTTTATTGCTTATTATTTGTTGAAGCAATTCGTAACAGAAAACAAGTATTCTTCATGGCCTACTCTCACCCTTTCTCTGTCGCCCCGACCTTCTCTTTCCCTCTCACTTTCTCGTTTTCCATTTTTTTTTAATTTTTCTTTTCGATTCCTTTTTTTCCCCTGTATACAACTCCTATCTCACTTGAAATAGGTACATATATATAGTGTAGTTCTGGCGTCCTCTCAAATTCGTTGACAATCGTGCGCCCTCGAGGGCCATCGTCGTCTTGTGCAAGATAGGTCGCGTGCCAACGACTTACTGTTTGCACTCTGTCTTGCTTTCTTTCTCTCTCTCCCTCTCTGCTTGAATAAAGACACTGGAGATACACATATATAAACTCACATACATATCTATGTTTGAAGAACCATTACTGTAAATGTCACATTTTATTTTTATTTATTGTTATTTTTTTCCATCCTGGGTATAGACATAAACCCACGATCAAACAACGCTGAATATGACAGCAGAAAAAAAGAATCGTTTATTCTATCGACATATATATATATATATATATATATTATTGTGATTATTATCATGATTATTATTCTTGAGTTTTTTTTCACAACGATGATAGCTGTTGGCAAGAATTCTGACCGAAGCAAGATCATAAGCGTGATAGTGATATAACGAAAGGTGGGCGCGAAAATACAGTAAATTATTTCACGACGTGAGCCAAAAAGTCACTGAAATAGTCGACCTCAGATAATTGTATATAATTCAATGGGTAATATTTATAATGTATGTCTATATTATCTGAATTTGTGCTTCAATATCTGATCTAACGTTTGTTTTATGTAGACACATGACCACGACACGGTCTGTGATAATTAGTACGCTTGAAATGTTAATACAACCTACCAGAAAATTGGTAAATTGCAAATTTTGAGTGAGGATTTTTGATACATTTTGCACTGCACCCACGGGGATATATATGTACTGTTCATATTTACATAATTTTGGGAGGTTCTCTTTCGTCAGTGCGGGAACAAAAGCGTAGCTAATTAACACGCTCGAGACAGAAGCGAGAGGATGACGGGCGCAGCTAGAAGAAAAGAGATAAAAAGATATATATATATATATAGTTATATGGTTTTGGTTGAACGCCAGGCGCAGACTTGGATGTATGGTTTTCATCGTAAAAGAGACAGGCACCTAGGCATGTGCTTGCGTAATATAAGGAGAGTATAACAGTATAGAGAATGATGATGAGGCCGAGAATGCTTTAGGGTGCACGATATATATATGTATATAGAATACAACGAAATAAAATAGACTGAGTGGAATACGGTCGGTCAAACAAGTCCATGGTAATTAACAACGGATACCTTCTTTTCTTCTTTCTACATGCGATGTGAATACATAGAATTTCATATGTAAGAGTAAAGAATTAAATAATGTATGTATATTCTTGTTTATTAAAATTTTATATAATGGTTTTTTTTTCAATTTCTTTATTTTGTATTTTCAATTACATGTACACTGATGTGGAACGTAAATATTACATAGGGATTTACGGGAGCGAAGAAAGAGACCAGTATAAAATTAATTGAAATTGGAATGAATGCAACGCGTGTTTTTCTACTGTTGTATGATTTTTGTTCATTCGTTTCTGCATACTTTTTTTACTTTTCTGTTTAACGAGAAGAGAAGTTTAATGAATGTTTTGTTCCATGCCAAAAATAAAAATGGGATTCAATGCTTTCTGCATATTATTCAATTATTAATCTTATTATTGTGGGAGAAGAGAAAGAAATTTTTTTCTCTCTATTTTTAATCAAGTGAAAATGCATTTTCTGAATTGCGAATAAGAAATATAATGAAGCGCGGCGGAGTGTGAAATAAGACTGGTATTCAGGGTAAAATTTGAGAGTTATTTTTGTTTTATTATTGTGTATAATTATGTACCTACGAGTACCTATATGAATCAATGAATAAACGAACGTATATTTGTATGCTCTATTGATGATAATTTCCTGGCAAGAAGTGAACAATGAAAAGTTAAGGGAACCTTTGTTTATTATTATTTATTATTTATTTATTCGTTTTCATTTATTTTTATTTTTTTGCGGCAAATTAATAGATGTTTTGAATGGAAAATAATATACACTGAATAATGATTAGTTTGAAAAATACGTGAGTGAAATATGCAATGAATCAAATTGCCCGCGGGAGGACCATATGCACTATACACACACACGCACACACACACGTTTATATATATTTATATAATATTTTTTTCGACTCGCGAGAGTACCCGGAAGCGACGCTTTTATAAAAATTAATCTCCCTCATCACGATGGTATCGAGCGGCGTGGTGTGCAGGCCGTCAAACTTTGGGAGCGTGTATCTGTGTAAGTATGTGCGTCACAAAAAAAGGAAACCGAGATAGATTTAAAAAAAAACAGGCGAAAAAAAAATAATAAAAATAAAAGAAAAATGTAAATAAATAAAAAATATTCTATCTCTCATTTTGATCGTGTGAATTGGCTGGAAGAAAAATATTTTGGTACAAACAGGCGAAAAAAATAAAAAAAAGTATATATAAAAAATAATAAAACGAAAATTCCCTGGATTTAATCATTGAAGCCCGAAATATTCATATGCCACCAAGCAATAAAGTATTGATTTAAATCGATATCATATATGTATTCATATATACATATACATACATACATATATATGTATATATATATATATATATATATTATCAAAAATTTATAATTTAGCATAGCCATACATGCAATTAATATTTCAATAGCATAATTAACGTAAAATAGACTCATACAAAAGATTATATGAATTGATTTGCTTTATATGTCAATTGCCATTGTCTTACAATCCAACCGGAATTCATTATTGCGTAGTTGTATGTGAGACGTATTCGATGCAGCAACTTTTAAATGTGTACACGAAAAAAATAATTATTGAATTCCCCAATGTAATTGGTGAGCAATGAGTCGAAATGTTTTTTTCTACGTTTAATTACATTCAGTATACGAGTATATGATATACGTACGTCTTACTTAGGTTATTGGCGGCGGCATAATCACAAGTACCATCGTATGCTATCAGCACTTACGTGTATCCTTATCACACATTTTCTTTTAATACATTTTATACATGATATTAAGCCGAACAAAGACCTAAAGTCATTTGTACATATAACTAATCTATGTAATTGCTTTATTTTTCGTGTCAATAAAAGTAATTTGCAGCAGCTCGTAAGAACAGTTATTCTCTTGCTTGTTCAATCGCCGTAGCTTGAAAAATAGAAATTGATGCGCTTCATCATTTCCAACATTTCTATTTTATCACTTCAAAGTAAGATTAAATATTTTTGTTCTGATTTTACTGATGTCTTGCGTTATATTTCATTCATCTATTTTCTACTTTTTTTTATCGTTTTATTTTGTTGAAGAACAAGTAAATGGTGTATATTTTTTTTTCCATTGTTGCGTCTCATTTCTTACAAATCTATATTACACTTCTAATTACATTTTATTCGAGCGTTTCAAAATTATTTTGTTCCTGATTGAAATATCTTAATTCACTATTGTAATTGCAAGTATTTAACTTTTTCTGAGTATTCCTTACTTTTCTTTTTAGAAAATCAGTTTTGGAAACAATGCACATGTCAACAATAATTTCCTCATTAGTTCTAATATTCGGTGTTGTTCAAAATGCTTTTGCGGCTCCTTGGACACCATATTAATATGAGCAGTATCGTGGCAATGTCAATGTGGTTAATAGAAGACCATGTCTTCCATGTTCGAGAATTGTAAATTGTCTATACTATCTGTATCGATGAGGTGATAGCTACGGTACCATCGGCAATATTTGCCCATGAAAGATGCCGAGTTAAAAAACGGTGACAAATGAATTATATAAAGTTAAAACAACCAATAAATCAAATAATTTTGCATTAAAAATAAAAATTGTTCAATAATTATTTCATTTCATTATTTTATTTTATTATAATGTACGCGATAGTGTTTCTTAAGCCATAAATTTCATTATAATTAATAAATTATATTATTGATAAGCAAACACTAATAATTTTCATTATATCATGAAGATTAGCGTATTAGGCTGACATTCATGGACAGAATGTATCATTCGTCATATTGAAATGAGAATAGTTAGGCCAATTTTTTTTATTATATGTAACAATGTATAACAGCATTCTTAAAATTCACAATTGATTGTAAAAATTCAACCATCTGCAATCAAATTTTTACATTCTGTATCATAAAACTTTCTGTAAAAATTATTGTCATTTAAAATCTATCGATTTCCATGGTTAATTTTATTAACAAAAAAACCATGCCATCCGCTTCATGTGCAACACCAAAATAGTTTCAATGAATAATACAATATTCAGGCAATAGTAACGACTGCTTTGTTTTCAATGGCAATATAGTGAAGAAATTAATGTTACTAGAAAAAAAAATAATATAAATACAAATAGAGAGTGCCGAGTTTTTATGAACAATTTTTTTTTGTTTTTCATTTTTTATGTATTCAGGCGTATACTTCGCGTCAAACTAATTATGCCTTCTTTCTGGAAAATATAAGAATTAATGTATACAGGTATATGGTGACACGAACAAACTTTTGCGGTTTGCAACTTTATTCCAGCAACGGTAGCGGCAGCGCTGTCGTCATAGCGCCCATGTTTTGCGCATGTGCTTAGCAGGGAAGTGAGGGCAAGGATTTTCTCTTTGTAACTACGTCCGTGTGCATCTCTGAGTCCATGTGCATGCACAAAGTATACATTACTATATGTATATATGTATGTGGGGCTCGCGAGTAAATGTGTGTTAGTAACTTGGGGTTGGTTCGACCCACGTGGCCCAACATCGTGTGTCTGTCAGTCGCGTTTCGCGAGTCCACCGCGTTATATCTCGCCAACACTCGTTCAATTGACATTAGTATTCGATAAATATACAATATTATTCCACTGTATTCCGACATTTTAGAGTGAAAGTTCAAGATTCATTTTTCTTCCTATTCGTCGGGGAAAAAAATTATAAATTTATTCTTCTTCCGAGTGGTATATCCTGTCAATGAGGTAAGCTGACGATAAATTTTTTTCAGTTTAATTAAAAGTGTATAATAAGTGTCTTGAATACAAAATAAGACATTAAACAGGGGAATAATTTTTTACCAAAATTTCAATATTAAAAAGAATTTTTTTTTTCGATTAGGATGAAAATTTCGATGTCACAGTCTTCGGAAAGTTTGCTTTGCTCTTTAATTTAATGATGTGTAGCAGATATCGGAGTTATAGGATCTTTCGATATTTTATTATTATTTTCTTTTCCGAAAAAAAATAAAATAGTCAGAATGTGGAGTGTGTTATCGATCGAATTGGGTCTGCTATGCGGTTTCTCATCAGTGCGAGTGCTCGTCAACACGTAGAAAATACCTTTCCCCGTTACCCTGTTGTCATCACATCACACACAAATTCCTGATCATTAAGTTCACTCATGCACACGTCACCATTGATGGAAATAAATAGACGCAGACCCATATCTATTCATTATCCCAGTTTTATTTTTTTATTTTTTTCCTTTCGAAATAATAAAAGAATAGTCAACGAAAAAAAATGCGACACTAAGAAATTAATCAAAAATGAGAACAAATTGAAGTATATCATATTTAATTAATTGCCATCAGGAAATATTTTTTAATGTTTGTATTCGAAATTTGGAATGAATATATTGTGTACAGTTTACGTATCATATCGGTATTTTTTTCAACACGCATCTCGATTGGAATAATAAATTCATTTTCAATGTTACTATGACCTCTATTTATTTTTTTCACACGTACTATGAACATACATATATAAGTCCATCTATGTATACACTTATTATTTGTATGTAGTCGAGTTATATATCCCATTAACATCTTCCCACACGAATATTTTGCCATTGTAAACGCGTCAAGGTATTTATCGTCAGTATCATTAATCAATTGTTATGTGTCTCCTTGACATAAGTATATGGATATGTTAACACATTACATGTTATCACTTTATCATTTATTCCAATTATAAATTTCTTTCACACACTCCTCCATTTATTTATCCGCTGTCATTTTTTTTTCTTTTTCATTCATGATATCATTCAATTTGTATCCTCAATAAGAAGATGCAATACATTGTCAATTATATTAATGACATGGTTTTCTATCCTATTTTTGTATTTTCACAAATAAATATCTTTATAGGTCGTCCACATTTATGTATGCTGAAAAAAAATTTATTTACTGATTGTATGATAATATAATCATGATGAATTGTTGCTGAGATAATTCAGCCTTTATAGTTGTGGGAATAATGGCATGCGGCAGTCCATTCCATACTCATACCCTCCATTTTCTCGAAACAAAGCACGCATTTATATATGTACATATATTGGCGTGTGTGTCGACACTGGTTTTGATATGTTGTCTGTTCTTGACGTTTCGATAAACTGCCAACATTGCATAGATACTTTATGTTTATACATTCGTAGGTATTATTCGTAAGTTTATCTATTTTTCTTTTGTTGAGTCTTTGTTTTGAATTTCGATTTATTTCTGTTGTTCACGATATCGATAGAAACAAGTATTGATAGTGGGATATATTTTCATGGTCATCATAAATTATACCCATTAATAGACAGCACATTACCAATTAAATTGCTGTTGTTTTCCTTCACTTCTTATTAATCGAAAAAAAAAAGAAAATTATTGTCATTTTTGTCTCTTTTTTGTGATTATAATTTATCATTAACGAACTAATACTTTTCACTTGCACCAAACACGTGCACATTACCTTAATGAAAAGGTAATGTAATATGACTCATTGAAAAACAAAATTGAAATTAAAAATACAATATATTTTTTTCTTTACGTGATGGAAAGTGAAAAAAAAATGTGCAGTTAATACAAAATATGAATGTAATTTATATATGCTTCTACACGTTTTAATTGACTATTCGATTGGTTATTGTGAATGAAACCTCCCACTTAATTCAATGACTTCCCAAAATTTTCATTAAAAAAATTGCAATGTTAAATTGTTTTTATTTAATATTATTATTTTTTGTCATTGCAATGTGTATCATCATAATTTGTCTGATATTGCCCATTGATATCAGTACTTCACATAAATCTTTATTTTCGCTCGGGCATGGGGAAATAAATGGCTTTGTACCTACATGATTGTATTGGTTTCCGCCATGTTTAGTTGTAAATGATTTATCGAGATTTTAGAGAGCTCATATATATTCAATTTGTAAATTGCCTCTAATGATCCTTTCAATCGTGTGGGAATTGTTGATTTACATGGATTTTGACCAACAGTAATTAGATATACAGCCATTTCCTTAATATATATCTGGTTATACTATATTAAATTATATCATATTATGGTGGAATAAATTCAAAGTGTATTCGAACAGTTATAGAACAGATGATTTCCATGTTGTGATAATGAATTTAATACTGTATTACTAAGTATTTATTTATTAACAATACTTACTTGTGCATTTTGAATATCGATGTTTAATCGAAATGTTTTCAATCGTGAGAATTTTCATAGTGCTCTCATTAGTGCACTACAGAAACCAGTAAAAACATAATTACAAAACTTTTTAATGTTTGGTTTATGTTTATATGTGCATATACATGGTATTTATATAATAGATGAAACGTGCAAACAACAGCTACAAACTATTCACATATCAACTCCAAACATAGACATTCATATGTATTTTACCTAATCATGGTTACCTGAATTCAGCATTACCGACCGCAATTGGGAATAATTTTCATAAAATTTCGGAATTTTCATCATTTATTACTTAGCGTGGGACAGTTAACATGAACTGCAAAATATCCTGATTGGACCATCCGAGTTTGTAATTAAAATGACACGGTTACGCCACATACTTTACACATATGCATTTATAATTTTTTATTTCTTCCATTGCATTTTCTGTCAAATAAATAACGTTAATTTTCGTAATTATTTTTTGTATATGAGAATGCTTCTTTTAACAATTTCAAGTCATTTTATTTATATATCAATATTGAATAATATATAAGGGAATACTATTGCGGCACTGGCAATATTATCGAGTGCGACGAGTATACAAGACTTGTTTCCTCGCCAACTTAACGAGCTTCTCCAATATTTTTCATCCGACTAAAAATTTTACCGGCAGAATGAAATTTTAAGATGCAAGAGTGTGCGCGCACGAATAGCAGCTCCGAGTGAAAAAAAAGAGAATCGTCGTTCCGTCTGTCATTTTTATTTTTATGTTTTTTTTCCATTCTCATTTCATTTTGTCCTTCATCATCGGACCATGAGAGACTTCAATTTCCCTCTGGTGATCCTCGACAAAGTTCTCTCCAATGACCTGCACAAATCGTTATATATATGGGTAGAAAAAAAAATTAAAAAATCAGGAATGAAATATAATCATAGAGAAATAAAATCAATAAATGTTATTGCAATTACGTGTTAGTGCTATTGATGTTTGCTCAATAAAAAGAGATTTAATGAAAAATTTTTTCCATAACTGATATTCTTTTTTCAATAATGATAACAAATGTATGTTCGGACTCAGTTAGATAACAATAATGTGGACACATTAACATTCGATGCAATATAACTATTTATTCAATTCTTATAAATGTCAAGTAAAATAAATTGCAATGAATTTAATTGCCTAATTGAATTTTTCAAGTTATTTATTTTGATGCTCTTGTTATTCATACATTAATTTACATATCCGTCATATGGATATTTTGTGCGGACGGCACTATTTCTAGAACACTTTTATACAATCGTTGTGGTATCGTTCGTAACCAGGCTTACATATGAACGTCTTGCCATTACAAATACGATCGTCAATACATGGTTTACAAGTAGACTTATATATGTATTCGTGTTTGTTACACTTTATTAACTCAGCCGCTTTTGAAAAATTCAAAGCAATGCAGCAAATCAGAAACAATGAAAGAATAATCTTCTTTATGTTCACCATGATTAAAACTGATGCTTTCTGAAAAGAAAAATAATAGAGACTCAAATGGAATGAGTTCATGAAATAGGTGAAGACAACAATAGTGACGCGTGAAATACACTAGAAAAAATATTGATTTGTACATACGTGGAAAATGAAGCAAGGTAATAATATGTCGTTATAATAAATTGTATATTTTTATCATTAAAGTGGTACGAGTAGTAGAACTGATATAATAACAAAAGAAAAATGATGCTGATTAGATGAATTAATACATTTTTGATATACTCACAATCTGATAATGCTCTAGAATTGTGTTTTTGTCGTTTTCTTTTTCGGTTTGAGAAATTGGTATTGTTTGGACAATGGATTTGACTGTAACTGTGAACACAGAATTGCTTTACCAATGCTCAACGTATTCCACCAGATCCCCCATACTTCTATACGTATGTGGAACAGTTATTATTGGAAATCATGCAATAATACAGCAATTAACATAAAAAATTATCTACCAATACATTTGGAGCATTAAAAAATAACAATTAATTTTTTTATCACTCAACTGTTTTGAATGTAAAAATATTTTATTTGCAGTGACAAATGGAGAAGATAATGATTATTAATGCAGGAAAAATATTATAACTCGTGTGATTTACAAAGTTGCTAAATTAGTTATATTTTTTATGTTTCATCATTTTTATTTTATTTTATTGCTCAAAGCGCATAAAATATTTTTCTATAACACTTTTTGATTGCAGTTTAAGTTTTCTCTGATAATAATAAAAACAAAATCATTATTGTTTATAGCCAAAACAAAATATACGTACGATCATATTTGATAGTGAATGTAACTTAAGAATAAATACAATTTTCAATAAAACAAGTGTGAAATTGATAAAGATCACGTTGAAATCAATTAAATTGTTGAATTTTGTAGTGGTATTTTTTTGACGTTTGTTTTTTTTATTGATACATTATTTCATATACATTATTTGATTCAGGTTTACATTACCATGAGTAAACATTTGGTTTGATATTCGATGTAACCGGGTTTACATTGAAACTTCTCGCCATTACAATAACGATCATTCATACATGGGTAACACGTAGAATTGTACATATATTCATTTTTTTTACACTTCAATGTTGCAGCCGTACTGCAAGATGTTGCAGCAATGTAAAGAACCGTAAATAATACGTAAAGAATTCGTGTCCAGCTTGGCATTTTTTTTTTTTTTTTTCAGATACTCTGAAAATAAAGTTTGAATATACGTGAAACAAATAGAAAAGTCTGATTACGAACACCTTGTCTATCTTCGTATGTTCCAAATTAATATATAACAAGTACAAGAGATTCAAATGAAAAAGATACTGGAAAAAATTGAAGCTCAAGTATAGTAAGAAGTATAGAAATTTAACTATACTTGTATGCTAGTTCTACTTTGTTACCAAAATCTACCATTTTTAATTGGAATCTTCTTAATATTATTTCCCAATATTTTTATTCCCATTCACACACACAATATGTAATGAAAAATAAATATATATATCTTACTTATTTAATTTTGATGTAGTGCGGTGGAATAATTAGTTTAATTTCTGTGATAAATGTACCCACGTTATAGCGGATTTCGAGACAAATGCGACGCTCTTATGTTGCTCTAAAGTATTAAATATTCGTTTCATTCTTACCATGAAATTATGAATTTAAATAATAAAAGTTTCAATTGTGTGTATCGATCACACGACATGTTGAGGAACACACTATGATATTTTTATTTGCACATGTGGTTCTTGTCGATCCAACTATGTCATCCATATAACCGCCGTATATATTTTACATAGCTGTTGAAGATAATAATATTTAAGGATGAATTTATGTCTATAAATAATAGATTATGCCATGATGTTACTCGTACGGATGATGAACACAATTTCGACGCTCAATCACCATCAAAATGAAATCAAACCAAAATGTTTTATTTTGACCATAAAAATCATGGTAGATCAAGAAAATCCTATTATAAGAAATATAATATTCATACAATGAATTCAATTAAATATCTACAACGCTTTAATTCGAATTCAATTCCCGTCAATATTTTGATTTTTCGTTTTGTTTATTAACTATGTATTTTCTTACATATAAATATACCATATGCGGCAATATCCATGTATTTATATATTTGTTGCTGCAGATTTATACAATAATATATATAGGACGGTTGAGTATATCCAGCTGAGAGTGAGGCAATCAAATCTGGCCGCCGGCATCGGAAGTAGACGCATCTCTCTATCCCTTGTACGACACCCTTACCAATATTCACACAAACACACATATATATATATATATATATATACATATATATGTGTGTAAGTCAGTGTGGATAGATGGATATTGATGTGTGTGTTTGAATGTATATTGGTTGAGAGTCAACCCTGATCCTCTCTCGCAGTTCGTCGATCACTCAATCATCCCCTTGGTCTGTATACCATCTCCGGTTTTCTCCATTACCCAATATCATTCCCTTTTCATCTCTTTCTATTTCTCTCCTTCTCTTCTCTGTTTCTCACTCAACTACATACATATACATATACAGTTATTCACGGATGTATATAATATCACGCGTGTCATAAGAATATAACCCACAAATAGTTTTCATTATTTTTGTTTGCGTTATATTATTTTCAATCAATATTGTTGAGGCGGATTTTGTGGGGATTATTTATCATTTTAAATTTTAAATGATGAATAAATTGGCATGAAAAAATCATATATAGAGAATGGGATCATTTGATTCAGTAAAATCAATCATTAGAATCGGTAATAGTTTATAAATATTTTTCATCTATATTAAATCAAAAATTTCGATAAAAAAGACTGAATTTTAACCATTCATGATAAATTTGACCAAGTGTAGAAGTACGATTGTCCTATAAAATAATAAAATCCTTCCATTCGATAGTGTAAAATTTTTACTAGATTATTATTATATTTAATTCATTCATTTTTATAGTTAATTTTACTAAATTTCACAATACCCTTATCACCGTTTACTATTTCCATGAATTTTACCGAAATTCTAAATAATAATCAACCATATATAATATGCAGTGATTAATCATACCATATAATTTAAATGAGCAATGAACAATTCACATAGAGTTGTCAGTGTTTTCATATATTCGATATTGGATGGCCATTACTATTACCTATACTACTATACTTCGTATATTAGTGTTTTGGGCCACATGCATTGGTGCAGCAACGTTACGGGATTTCCGTTTGCATTCGTAAACTACAGCGCTATATTGGATATGGCATGAAAAAATAATTTGATTAAATCTAATTTTATTAATAATATTATTAATTATTATTATTAATAAATAATTATTAAATATTATTAAAAATGAGAGTCGCATCAATTTTGGAACATCCTTTATATTTATTATAATCAATATCAATTTAATCTCGTTTTCTTTTTTTCTTTCTTTTTTTCTTTCGTTATTTGCCGAATCGTGATTTTCAATATAGAAGATAAGATGAATGAAATCAAGTAACATTAAATCGCCAATGTATGTAGATAATGGAGAAAATGGCTTCATGGAATAAAAGAGAAGGAAACGGGATAAAAAAATGGAGCAGTATCGTGACTATGAGATTGCGAACGTGATTCTGAGATTACCGACAAGGTATATGAGGTATTCCATTCTAACATGGCCACTCAATATCCCGGAAAAACCAATAACTATTTCAATAAAATCAAAAATCAAACCCTTTTCAATGTGGGAAAATATGGAATGCCAAAGTATGTGAGGATTTTCATAATTTCAAAATAATTTTTTATTAATATTCTGTGGATTAAATTGAATATTGAAAAAAAGTCGTAACACAGAATACAGACAATTTTTACAATACTTGTATATACAACAGACAATTCATGTGGCGGATATTTGCTTCGATGGGGAGAAGAATGCACAAAAAAATATCATATATTCCACTTGAAAGTCCAAACACACTTTATAAACAGTTGAATTTTATTAGTAAATGAATTTGTAGCAAAAAATTTCCTTTGTTCCAATCTGTTTTGTTGTTAGTTTTCGACCCTTACTTTTACTTTGTATAATACAAATGTAATAAATGATCAATATCATGTCGTCATGCACGGTTGTCAATCAAGTTATTTTTATCAATTAAAATCCACCAAAGTTGGATATGAAATGAAAAAAAAAATTATATATACCTATAACTGCTCTCTGTATATGTGTATCAATATATATAGATATATATGTATATATCAGATCTCAAGCGTGATAGGTTTTTTTTTGTATTGTGTCACATTTTTTTTTCTATTTTTTTTCATTTACTGTCACGCCAGAGAAGAGTCGTGCGATCTCCCTAGAGTTCCATTTCAACCTTCGCTGCAAAATATATTTATTGTGTGTCTACGAATATTTTTTTCTCTCTTACACTGAGATAACAGAAATCACTGTATATATAATGCTCTTGTTCTATATTATGATTTGAACCACCATGTCCTAAGTCCCTAGTCTATTATCGCAAATAAAAAAAAAACGAAACAGCAAAGGAAAAAAATATCAAACAATAAAAATATATACGACGAAACAAGCAAACAAAATGAAGTCAAACAGAAAATGAGTCATGATAAATATTTTATTAATCATTATTTACATAGATGTTATAAAAATCTACAAATAATACTTCTCAGTAAACCCCACGGGATGATATTAGTGGAAATAAAAAAAATGCCATAAAAATATCAAGAGAACATTATTGTGTGCCCTTTTTTTTTAGTTTATATTCTTTTTGTTGTCTCCTGATTCACACTCATTACGTATTTTTCTTACCATCTTTTATAAGTATATATACCTATGTATGTATATAAAGAGAGAATAGAAACATATATATAGTTGCGGCGGCGATGGTTATCTCTTACAAATAATTTGATGCAGGAAGAAAACTAGAGATGCTTATAAGGGAGAATTGGAAACGTCGAATATTATATATACAAGGCAAAGTACGCGTCGTTTGACCCATCTGCCTTCTTTTCATCTTTTTTTTTCTCTTTCCCTCACTCCTCAATATATATTCTTATACTTTTATCTCTGCTCTATAAATATGTCTACATATATAAACATATATATTTATATGTTTAAGTATATACGTATATGTTACACAATATTCCTTGGGATTATCATGTGCAATTTCTTCGATTGGTCCATGTCTTTGATGCGTCATCATGGTGTTTATTATATATGGATATGGAAAAATATATTTTGCCTCTATCAATTTTTTATCTTTTGATTTGTGACGAAGAAATCAATTTATTTATTTATTTATTTATATATTTTCATGCAGTGGCAAAGGGTCGTGCGATGAGAGAGATGGTGAACAGAAAGAAGCAGAGCTGGACAAAGGGGAAAAAGAATATTCAACACAGACGATGTCTTTTTCTAATAATCTTCCGGCCTTCCTCCTTTTCTTAACGTATACATATTATCTATGTATATTGGGGTTTCCTTCATGGCGTTCTGAAGATTCTTTAGCAGATGGCTGTATCAATAGACATTGTTGTATTATTGACGGGAGACCCTCGTTATGAAACATATTTCTTAGCATTTCCTTTATTACTTGTATTGTAATTTTTTTATTGTTCTTATATATATAAAAACAATAAAAATGATATGAATATAACTGTGTATTTACGTACAATCTGTATGATTTAAGTATATGGATGTAGAAATATATATATATATATATATCTTTTAACTGGGCAGGCAATTTTCATATACATAATATTCAAGATAATAAATTATAATAAATTTTATCTACCGTAATATTTGCATTACCTCTTTTTCTTTTGTGTACATGAAAAGAGAGAGATCGTTATTCAATAGACTCCAAAAATTTATAATACTTATCTGCACGCATATGTATAATAGAGAATTCTGAGAATTTAGTGACGTGTTAATTTGGCTCTTGATTCAGGACGACTTGGCGAGCATTTTTCTGCTTGTCGCGTCGACATCGTTCTTTGCTCAATTTTGCTCTCATTTTCCTCCCTATTCCACCCTCGTTTACTTCAACTCTTCTTCCCATCACCACTATCTTTCTCTCTGTCTCGCTCTTACATGCTTTCTCATCTTGTCCCTTTGGCTCAACGATTCCTCTCGGAAACTGAAACGTCCTCGGTAAAACGAAGGCACATTACCCTTTCTATAGCCAACCTTAATTGACTATAAACGTTCAGTTTTATTTTACCGCGTGAGAGAGTCAAGTTGAGTATACAGAAACGAATGCCGACGACGACGAAGAAGACGCTCGCGTAAGTCGAGGACATTTGCCGAGTGTAATAAGAAAGAAGTTGAAGAAAAATAAGAATTGAGCAAAAAAATGTTGAAAAATGCAAAAGATTTTCCGGGGGATTATAACGAGAGCGCTTGGAATTTCACCAACGGCGCCAACTGGTCGCTATAATTATATTATATATCTATATATATTTGTATACAGTCGTTTTTACTTTTATACGATTGCACTCTAATTGCACACATTATTTTCATTGGATGTTTCCGCTTGCCTACCAATTCTCTTTGCCACTGACAATAGAAAATAAAATGAAATGAAATATATACATAAGTAAATAAATGAATTAGTGAATAATTCAATGAGTTATTTGCCATAATGATACGAGTGTCTCATGTGTAAGTCAACTGGATAATTTATAGATAAAATAAAGAGCATACACAATAAACATTAAATTAAACGTATGTTCACGGTTGTTATGCCGAAATAAACATTCGTTTTTCGTTTCTTTTGTTTATTATTTCAATTGATGATTGATCATCTTTTCCATTTATGAAATATTCATTACCGTCATTTTACGTCATTATTTATTTTTAATCATTCTCTTAATGGCTGAAGTACTTCATTTCAAGTATCTAAGCATGAGCTGTCAGCCGAAAGAAAAAAAAATGCACATGAATATCAAATTATTAAATATTTTCTCAAGTATTGAACACATACAAAAGATATTATATATCTATCTCCTTCTTCCGCTAAATACACAAACAATGAAGAGTATGCTTTATAATAGGTAGACAGGGAGAACTATATATGGGGCGAGCTTACAAGCTCTTTTCAACATGGTATAAAATTAAATCGACAAGGGCCATTCTCTCCATTTTTAAAACCATCATGGCAAAGTCTTTCATGTCGAATCAAACTTCTCCACAGCCTTATGGCTTTCAAATGGTTGCAACCATGTATAGTTGTACGAATATATATATAAGTGCTCAATAGTTCTTTTAAACTGTATATATATATGTACAGCATCCGGTCTTGAGGATTTCCTCTCATTGTCCACTATAGTCACAGCAGTAAATATTTGAACGTAAAACGTGAGTGGCTACTCTTCAAATTGACCAAGAGAATAAAATAAAATATAATGTAAGATGTAAAAAATATAAGATAATAAAACAATAAAATAAATTGTTAAACAACAAAATATTGAAATAAATAATCAAACAATAAGTTTGATATTATAATCGTTGTATTGAGAAAATAATTTTTTGTTTCTTTTGCTACTGCTATTGTTGATTAATGTTTGAACTGATTTAGTTAATCATCAATCTTTGGAATTGAATGGAATCTGTGGATGTTGGAGATACACGTGAAAGGCGGGTGCTAAAGTAAAGGGTTTTGATCGAGCAAGTGGGGAAATTCGGAGGAGAGGAAGATAGAGACAGAGATGGTCGCAAGATGCAGTGATGTATAAATGCACGCGCAGTTAGTTCGAACTGTACAAAGCATACATAGATACGTCCCAAAGCATCGACCTAATTGGCTTCCTAGAGATTTTGCTCTCCCTTGTGCACACCAACACATATATATGTATATCCGGTATTCCATCAGAAATATATGTAGCGAGTGTATGTTAACTTCAATGCAAAGTATACGATGCCAAGTTATTTCATTTGCTAATTGGAAGGACAAAATATAAGTACTAACAATTTCAAGTGTGTTCGCAATTGGATGAGGCCAAATTTAACTGTTTGTCAGAGTTTAATATTTATTTGATTGATGTTGGTAATATGGCTGAGGAATATATAGACTTGGTTAATTTGAAAATTGGAAAACCAAGTTTTTATTGGTATAAATATTGGTGTGGGTAAATAAGTCTGCCTGATGATGATACAATCTGTGTGACGGTGGTCAATCGAATATTCAAGGATAAAGTTTGCGGGGCATGTACGAACAATACTTGCGGTGTGAGCGGAAGTTGAATTTCAATGTGATGTAGCAATTTTTTGTTCACTTTCTTCAGATTAAACTGAAGAGAAATAAAAATGTTGAATTGAATGATTCAGCCATTTTGCACAAACTTGATTCGAAAGTAAAAGGGAAATATGAAATTATATATTTAACAAATTGAAGTTCATACTGATATTTAATAATTAATGAAATTATGTTCGTTCCTCGTAATTATTGTAATTAATGTATATACCGATGATTGTTTAGTGTACAAAGTTGAATAATTTCAAACACGATTTGTCAAACGGAAATTAAATCATTTTTGATTAGTGTATATGACATCGTAAAAGATGTGATATTGAAAAGATAGTGGGTAATGGTAGGGTTAATGAGTAAGGTGGGTAGAAATAAATATATGTGTATGTATATTCTATATAGATATAAGTGCAGGGGACGGTGAAGTGTTCGGAAGATGGCGATAGGATAAAGCTAGCAAC
>CAJUYH010004024.1:0-29166 GCA_910591685.1 Galerucella tenella | reverse complement strand
ATGTAATGCATATAGTGACGTGAGAGTCACTTCCAAGTCCGCTGTTGTACATGTAATGCATATAGTGACGTGAGAGTCACTTCCAAGTCCGATGTTGTACATGCAATGCTGATACTGTCTTTTATCGATTGATTGAACTGACTGGAAGTTTGTTATTATTTTGTATTTTATTATAAAAAACTCACTTCCTAAACAATTATTTTACTTAATAACACCCTTGAATCTTAAGAAACAAATCTTGTACCTATTAAAAAATAATGAATATTGAATTTAATTCAAAAAGTGTTTGAACTGTTTCCAAAAATCGCCGCCGTGTACAGCGGACTCTTCAATTTCCCCGGAGTATTTTAATTAATAATGATTAGGTCCCTTTTTCTTTGAAGCCGTTTATGCAGGGATGTAATTTCTCATTTAATTATGCTCTTAGTAATCGCTAAATTCAAAGTTCGTTCTCGGAAAAAGATTTGTGATTAAAGTCAAATGAAATAAAGTGCTAATGTGACACAGGACATCTCTGTTAATTTTGAAATTAATGCTTTCAATAACCTTAAGTAAAGTTGCATACTGCTAATGAATAAAAAAAAAGGATCCTTTCATTAGTTATAGTATAATGTGTTAAGCATAGGCTCAATGATAAATTATTATCAAAATGAGTTAATTACTCGAAATAATTCATTATTGATTAACCCAATTTTAAATTTGTAAATTAATTCAGTATAATTTTGGTTTCAGATTTGTTGAATTAATTATTGACATGTATATCAAATATTCGTGGATCATATAATTTGATTAATTAATTAAAATTATAGAATTCAACTACAGAACTCACCTTGGATGATCTAGTCATATATAATCCTACTTGAATTTTCATTACCACTAATAGATACTTTTTAAAATAAACTATGTTGACTTTAATTGCATTATTTTGTGTACAAATATGTCCAATGTTGTACACACTAACCACGTGGTCGGAGGAAAAATACTGTACATCACCCGTGCGAAATTAATTTTTCACACTCGTAATAAAATATACAATTGTTTATTCGCATTCACTCTCGTAGTTCCATAGAAATACTATAGTTAGGGAGGCGAGGTCGCTAAATGGCGACATTCTCGAGCGCCCTCGAGACCTATCAAAATCGAAAGATAAAGTAATTTCGAAAAGAAAAGCGCGTCAGATATTCATACCACGTATGCCATAAGTGCCTCTGATAACAACGGTATACTAATCTGCCGGTTTGCGTGGTGGGGGTAGGCATATAAAGTAGTCAAAATCCTAAAGAATAGGAGGAAAATACCTGAAGAAAACATCGAAGTGGCAGGACAGGAAGTACAATGGAGTAACAAAGCGAAGTACCTAGGAGTCATCTTGGACCAAGGATTGACCTTCAGAGAACACGGCGAATACGCAGTCAACAAAGCAAGACAAGCTAGAGGATTACTGGCTGGACTCATGGGCCGGAGATCCAACCTGGAGCTAAAAACGGAGATTAAGCTGATCAACGCAATCATCCTACCCATCCTGATTATGCCTCCATAGCCTGGGGACACGCAGCGCCAAGCACACGAAAGAAGGTACAAGCTAAGCAAAACATCTGCCTAAGACAAGCCACAGACGTACCATACTACGTCAGGAACGATCAGCTCTATTGGGAATTAGACCAGAAGAAGATTATCGAAGTCATGAAAGCCAAAGCCAGGAGAAGATTCGAAGAACTGAGGACACACCCAAACACTCAACTGAGAGAACTCACGGAATATACCAGAGAAGACTATAACAAACACGCACGACCAAGGAAACAGCTAGAATAAGGACAGCAATGAGGACAAACACCAACAGGTGAGTAAAAGAAGACCACTTACTTAGAGATCCTGCCTGTCCATAGAAAAGACCGGCAGGAAAGCCAGTAAGGCCAGCTTTAACAAGTGGATCCACTCTCCAAGGTCGTCTTCAGTCGCAATACGTCGGCTAAGGATTTGTACCTTTTTGAGGCAGCGACATGCACACACCCCGCGAGCGACGAAAAATCAAGAAGACCAGCGAAAGAAAAGTGACTATCACTACTTCGGGAAGAAAAGATGAACGCCAGAACTCTTCCATAAACCAAGAAGAGAAGATGGACAAGCCCAGCAGATCGGCCTCATCGGAAGAGATGAGGGGTGGAGGAATGTTTTTCCCGGGATGCATTGCTCCTAGAGGAGGGCATCTTGGAAGGGACGGGTTTGATAGAGGTGTGCGTGTGTGTAAAAGTCAAATTTACTCGAGCGCGTCAGATTTTCAAAAGGGGTGTTAAGTAGGCCTCAAGGAAGCTCCCTTTAAAAAAACTGACGATTTCGGCGTGACGATAAGTTACGACAAATTTTTGAAAACGCAAAAAAAAAGTTCTTTTGAAATACTTGGGAGCGTCAGATTTTCATAGGGGAGGTTTAGAAAGTAGGAGGTTTATGCTGTCTTTCTCTAATAGCGTACGTATGCTATACACACACAGACAAAGACAGAAAACCTACCTACACAGCGCCCTATGGTTTGTTGCCTTTATCTGTAGTATCTCTATAAGAAGGTCAAAGCACAAAAAGAAATTCGCATAAATATGATTCTTATTTTCAATTTTCAACCGTTTTGATCAAAAGGCGCAATTCCGACATGACATCCATCTCCTTTTGCATAAAATATTCGAAACGTTGAATAAGTTAGCGGTAATTAAATTCCTCCATGAAAAATGACCTGTCTGAGAATATATTTAGTTTAATGTTATTAATATAATGAACACATTTTTTAAACGAAATTCTAGGAGCATTTACTGCATTATTTAGAGTTGGCGTTTCGCCAGATGTATAACTGCAGACTTAATATTGCAGAGATGTTATTTTTCAAGCCTTTATTTAAAGCAAAGTGAAAAAAAATTGTTTTTTCTTTATGTTTAAATAAAGACCATTTTTTCTATATTTCAGTCGTGAAATTTGGTTGGAAATTAATATAGGTACATAAAAGCAAAAGTAGGTAATTGATTTCTGGCAATTTCCAGCATGATGTTTTGTGCCGCGTTCATGCTTCACTTGGTAAAATATTCAGATATTCAATTACGTTCCTTCATAACACCATGTTATTTAGAACAGCGTGGTTGATTACCCTTCTTCGGCGTAAGCTGATATAAGGGGCCCACACGCGATGTCTTGGCACATTTCCGGATTTTCTTTTTGTGCAATATAAACCGTCGAGATTTTTAATAAAAGAACTCGTATGCGGAAATACTGATACCATTTTTACGATGGAATCAAGCCAACAACAGAAATAATATACCACGATACAGTCATTCCGTATGAGAATATAGATAGGACGATTAAATGTAAATGGAAATGCGTTTGCTTCTGTCACTCTACTCTTTATGTTTTTATTAGGGGAAGATTGCACTAATAATACAACGGAAAAAAATGTTCTCCAAACTTACACTGGATTTAACGAGTTTTTTGGAGTGATACGACACTAAAATGGAGCCTACCATAAAATACACATAGATTCAAAATATTTGCATCACCTTCTTCGGATGCGAAGGAATTTTTTTGCGCTAACAATTTTTTGTTGGCTTGCTTATTAATGTTTACCATTTCAATATGTTCCATCTTTTTTGCAATATACAGATGTTTACAGTTTTTTTTTGTAAGATAACATTTTTAGCGCGATCATTTTAACATTCAAGGCATTTGATTTTTACGATTTTAACATTCAAGGCATTTGATTTTTACGATTACGATTACGATTAGTGGCTTTAGTTGAAGAAGGTCATTCTCAAAGGTTCGTGGCAAACAGAGTTGGCGTTTGGCAAAGTGATGTGTCTCGTGATTGGAACCGGTAACTCATCCAGACCAATTCTTTTCGTGATAGACCTAGAAGCGGTAGAAGGCGTGTTACTAATCAGCGGCAGAACTGCTATATCCACTTAACTATCCGAAGAAACCCGACCATGGCAATACCAGCACTCCAAAGAGATATGAGATATGCGTTGGGAGTTCAAGTATCGATCTCGACATTACGAAGACGAATACTTGCGACAGGTTTGAGGTGTCGCCGACCAATAAGAGCGCCCACACTACAACCTGAGCACAGAGTTCGCCGACTACAGTGGGCTCAAGAACACGCGGCCTTGCCTAAAGAATTTTGGAATTCGGTTTTTTTTCGACGAGACAAGGATTTGTTTGGTACAAGATAGCCATCGAATACGTGTGTGGCGGGATCCAACGAGAGTTGCTCAGCTTGCCCATGCTCGCCCCGTGCCGCCCTTCAGAGGAGGAAGTGCTATGTTTAGGGCTGGTATCATGTTAAATGATCGCACAGAATTAATTCATGTGGAGGGAACGATGACTGGTGATAGGTATCTCAGAGAGATTCTACATCCTCACGTATGACTATGGCGCGCAGCTGTTGGCAATTCCTTCGTTTTTATGGACGATAACGCCCGACCTCATCGGACCAGAGCTGTAAATGAGTATCTTTGAAATGAAGGGATCAATCGTTTGTACTGGCCTGCCCTATCTCCTGACATGAATCCCATAGAACATGCGTGGGACATGCTTGCCAGGGCAGTGGCAGCACGCAGAAATCCACCCAGGAGTGTACAAGAGCTTGTTCATGCGGCCCAAGAAGAATGGCGAAATATTTCTCAACAGAATATCAATAATTTGGGAAACAGCATGGACAGGCGACTTCAAGCTTGCATAAATTCTAGAGGTGGAAATACTCTTCATCAAAAGTTCTCATGCAGGTTCTCACTTAACCTTTTCATTAAAAAGAATCAATTTGTATTTAATGTATTTAATTTCTAAGAATACTTTTTATGTTTAAAGCAAGTTTATTATTGGATAATAAAATTTTTTGACAAATATACACGTTTTTTTTTAAACTGATGATTTGATTAATCCCTGATCCATTTATAATGAACACATTTTTTTTTTCGGGGATTTAGGGTGATGCAAAACTTTTGAATCTATGTGTATTTATCAAGTAAAAAATTAATATAACTTATAAACTATTCGAGATACGATAATGGACATTCAGATCGTTTTTATAAAGCATTCATTAACCTTCAAAATAAGCTAAAAACCAAGTTTGTAACTATTGTTTATCAGCTAGTACATGCATTTGTTTATAAAATTTTGAGATTTTTCCAACTTTTTCGTATCTCTTATGACTTACAACTCAATTAATAATGAAAATACGGCTGTAAACCTTGAAACAATTTTGTTTAGCGATACATTATCTCACAAATTATCAATTAATCCTACCTCCATCTTTAATTGTTTGAACAATATACTTGTTTTCAAGGCTTTGAACGATATTGATGTTATGTGCAGCTTATGACTGCAACTTTTGAACTTCTAGTGGGTTTTTCCTATGTGAAACGAAGTCTATGATTATCATAAATAAAGGCAAGCTCTCTCTCTTTGACAGTTTCGGTCATCATCACATACCTATTAAGTAGTTTCCAACATAATTACTCTAGAGAGAAAGTTATATTGAAAATAAAACATGTACCTATAAATATATACATACGCCAATGTACTGATTTTATATTCTCGTGTTATCACAAGTATATCGCGTTATAAATTAGCGACCCTTTGACCGTTCACCGTCCCAAGGGAACACCGAAATGTTGCCTGTTCCGACCCGGATTATAGTTTACCCTTTAGATGCTCATTCTGAACGGTATATTATTGCCTACATAATTATGTGCATGACGTGTGATAAAAAGGCTTTTATAACCATTAGAAAGTTATGAAAAGTATACAGTGTACAGCTATTTCTAATGGGGTTATGCCATGATACAACTACCTACTACAGTTTGTCTTAATAAACAGCACAAAAGTGGAAATATTAAATTCATTAGAATTTGAATCATTTTTTGGTCCAATTTTTTTGTTTGCTGGTAGAAGCAATCAGGCGAGGGTAAAAATCTCAGAAGAAACAGATGAAGAAAAAGAAGTGGATGAAAACCAACCTTTAGATCAGATATATACGATCAGCTCTAATGATGTCAACAATATTTCCGCTTTGGTTTTTGATCGGTTATTGATGAAGCTCTGAATGAAGCTCCGATCGAAGGTCTCAATAATGGCAATGAAAGTTCTCTTAGCATTTCTCAACCTAAGTTTCCTAGAACACTTGATATAATATGATTATTCTGACCGAATTGAAGAAGGCACTTTATCTGACTATTTCACTAGAGTAAATTGATAACTGACAAAATTTGAAGGTTTTGAACTGGCAATTTTTTGTCTTGTCGCGGCAATTTTTTGACGTTTAATATATCAAATCTATGTGTATAAAATTCTATCACTCTGTGATAAAATTCAATTTAAAATCTTTGTTAGTGGTTTCTAAGGAAACTAAGTTGTTTATTTATTTATTTAACTGTCTAAAAATTATTAAAACTGTTTCAGAAATTTAAATAAGTATTATCAACATGAATAATACAAGATTTGGAAATAATTCAATAAATGAAATAGAGAGTACAATTGAGCGAAGTATACCGCGAAATACAATGAAGACAAAAAAGTCTGCGTGGGAACAGTTCAGAATGTTCCTGGACGCACATAATTATACGTTAGAAAAGGATACTTCTGAACAAGTTATAGCAAAAATTCTTGAAGATTATGGTTTTAACATGAAAAAAAGAGATGGAACTGATTATACTGGAGCTAGTGTGAGAACACTTTGGAATACGACTGCTCAAATGGTTCAGGAAAAATATTTTCCAGAATTTAACATCAAAATTGATCCATTTAAAGATATTACCCATAAATTTGCTAGATTGGCCAGGGATACAAAACGTAAAAAGCTTCAGGCTGAACCTGAAACCAGAAAAAGAAAATCTAACGCGTTTACCAAAGAAGAATTAATGGAAATGGTAGAAAGCTATTCTGAAGATAATCCTGATGGGTTACAAAAAAAGTTTTTTCATTTATGTTCGTTCGAATTAGCATGGCGTGGAAATGAAGCTGCTAATTGTGATATTAATTACTTTAAAAAAGAATATGATGATAAAGGTAATTTTACTGGCAGGGTAGAATATAATCCAATTTTTTCCAAAACGACACAAGGAGAATCAAAAGCTTTATCTGGCAGTAAGTGGCTGGTAAGGAATAATGCTAACAACAATTATTTGTGTCCCGTTCGTTTATTTTTAAAAATTATTGAAAAAAGAGAATTCAATCCTTATCTAACAACAAGATTATTTTTAACAGTACATCCAAATTGGGAGAAAGGAATATGGTACAAAATTTCACCATTGGGAATTAATACAATTTCAAAGTGGACGAAAATATCGGCAGAATCAATTGGTATAGACACAAAAAAAATAAAAATAACCAATCGTTCACATAGAGCTTCTGCAATATCTGCATTAGCAAAAGAAGGAGTTGGTGAACAAGAAGTAATTAAGCTCACAGGACATTCTTCTGCCCATTCTTTGAAACCATATTTACAATTAAATGAAGAACACCATTTCCAACTTATAGAGAACCTTCGAGAAAATAAAAATAAAGAAAAGGAATCCTCAGTTTCTAACTCAAATTCATCACAGGTTATGATGCAAAACAATCCCCAAAATAATGCTACAACGTACAATTATAATAATTGTACTTTTCACATAAATAAGTAATTTTTTTTCATAATGTTATGCTTCTCTCGTGAAATAGTCATGTCAAACCGATACCGAGAACTCAGATGAATAAGAGGTGAACGGGGATTCTGCAGACGATGTCCTCGATGATTATCTGAGTAGGTAATGCAATAATGGCCAATGAACAACCAATTATGACCAATGGAGAACGAATTATGATCAATGGAGAAGCAATTATGGCAAATGGAGGACCAATAGAGACACATTAGTGGACCAATAGGACACTTAAAGACCAATGTCCAATGGAATGTACACAATTTTTGGTCGCGGTTTACCCCTCGCAATCAGATAGCAGCAAATAATGCTACTTCCAGAAGCCTTGTGTGACCCTCTCTTTGTTGAAAAGACACACATTGTCTATTTCATTCCACTATATCGCAGCAATTATTAAAGAAACACAACTTTTGCTTATATTTTCACTTTTCCTCGGTATACAGTTACTTAATCACCACACTGCATTTCCTGCTATAGTTTATACCCTCTGGTGAACGTAACAAAATGTACTCCTACTTCGCAACTTCCCGTTTGGATTATCCTCGTTACAAAATGTAGTATTTAATTAGTTCCAAACGCGAGCAAATAACAGGGACATAATACTAATATTCCGAATGTGGTCGAGCATCGGTTTAACAGAGCAATGAAATACAAGCGACAGGGCAGTAATTATTAGTTGTACGTCCGAGCATGCTACTTGCTCTACGACTGCCTGTTCGCTTTTGAGTAATAAAATCAAACTCTTATGGTCGTTTGGCACAATCTCTGAGCTGTCAAACGGTATTATCGAATAGAGGCGACGACACTACGTGTATTGATATGAGCATAGCTGTTTTAAAGTGTTATATACAGTGCTTTTCAGATAAAAGTATCCACCTTCAATAACTTTTGTAATACTGGTATTTAGAAAAAATCCAAAAACACGTCAATTTATGTTGGAAGGGGCGAGCATTATGGCTTATTTCAACTTACTGGAAAAGCCACCCCCTCACCCCTAGCAGCATCCCCTTTATTTTTTTAAATTACTTTTCATATTTTTTATGTAAAATTTGGATACTCCTCTTTGAGATGATTTCAAAAATGTATAATACTTGTAGGTTAAAGTGGTTAGTTTATGAGATAAACAATTTTTCTTTTAAGAGCACAAATTTTACTTATTTTTTACTTTCACCTTATTTGTCTGTACTAAAATGGTTTGTACAACAGTTCAAACTCTTTAATCTTTTTAACTGTGCTATTTATTATGAAGTTACAATAAGTGTTCAAAATGAGTACCATTCACTTCCATACAATGGTATAATCTATTTTTAAATGCCTCTCTGACATTGCTTAATACGGCTGGATTTAATTGTCGACATTCATTTTCTATCCTCTCTCGTAAATCATCCAGAGATTCTGGTTGGGTAGCATAAACTTTTGTTTTTAATTACCCCCATAAA
Source organism: Galerucella tenella (assembly GCA_910591685.1). NCBI lineage: Eukaryota > Metazoa > Arthropoda > Insecta > Coleoptera > Chrysomelidae > Galerucella > Galerucella tenella. The sequence continues at coordinate 20,057 of CAJUYH010004024.1, read as the reverse complement.
AAGAAGTCTAGGGGTGTTAAATCCGGTGACCTAGGTGGCCACTCCATCATCTGCCCCCTTCTACCTATCCAACGAGCGGGAAATGTTTCGTTTAAAAATTGTCGGACAGGCATAGCATAGTGTGGGGGAGCTCCGTCTTGTTGAAATACCAGTAAATCTTCGGAAAGGTTATCATCATTTTCTATTATTGTTGTAATACGTGGGTCAACCCCTTCCCTGAGTAACTCAAGATATGATTCACCATTTAAATTTCCGTTGATGAAGAAAGGTCCGACAATGTGGTCACCTAGGATACCACACCAAACGTTTAACTTTTGGGGATGTTGTGTATGGAATTCACGCATAATATGTGGATTACTTTCAGCCCAATATCTACAATTATGCCTACTTACTAAGTCATTTAATGAAAATGAGCATTCATCAGAAAAGCAAATATTGTTTAACAATTGTGGATTGTTATTGATAATTTGCGTCATTGATTCGCAAAACTCTAGACGACGATCAAAATCATCTTCATTCAACTCGTGCACCAACTTAACTTTGTATGGGTGGTACTTGAATTTATTTAGAACTCGGAAAGCTGTAGAAGATGAAACACCGATCGCTCTACTTATTGTTGACAACGATTGGGGTTGTTGAGCCTCTAAGCTGACTTGCCCTAAAATTGCCACTTGGATTGCTTCGTTATTTACGAGTACCTCTCGCTTATGCACTTTATTGCAAACTGACCCTGTTGTGGTAAATTTCTCCATCAGTTGAATTACATACTTATGAGTTGCATGTCTTCCGTCATGTAATTCGTTAAATATTCTAGCAGCAGCTCTTGCACAATTACTATTTTGGTAGTATAAACCTACAATTTCAATTCTTTCTTGCAAAGAGTAAACCATTTCAGAGAAACAAAATAAATAATGTATCAAATTACACTATCAATAGTGACTACAAATTCTAGTTGACAATGTCAAACTTTAATAAAAAGTAGAGTTTTTTGTTGTTTGGATTTTTTAAGTAGAATAAATAGCACAGTTAAAGAGATTAAAGAGTTTGAACTGTTGTACAACCCATTTTAGTACAGGCAAATAAGGTGAAAGTAAATAATAAGTAAAATTTGTGCTCTTAAAAGAAAATTTGTTTATCTCAAAAACTAACCACTTTAACCTACAAGTATTATACATTTTTGAAATCAGCTCAAAGAGGAGTATCCAAATTTTACATAAAAAATATGAAAAGTAATTTAAAAAAATAAAGGGGATGCTGCTAGGGGTGAGGGGATGGCTTTTCCAGTAAGTTTAAATAAGCCATAATGCTTGCCCCTTCCAACATAAATTGACGTGTTTTTGGATTTTTTCTAAATACCAGTATTACAAAAGTTATTAAAGGTGGATACTTTTATCTGAAAAGCACTGTATGTGTTTTTAAATGAATTAGATAAAGAATATCGCAAAATATAACTTGTCAGTTACTTTTGTCTGGGAAAATAAGATGAATGTGTCGACCTCCGTCACAATACCTATTTGAATCTATAAAAATTCCCTTCTTTTTTTCTATATTGTTCACTCCTAATTGTTGTGGTGTCGTGCTATACTTCTTGTCTTCCACTGACACCATCGAAAGTTTTTACAACGAATTATGGCGGTAGCTGGAACATAGTGTGACGAGGGTCCTTCGTCTCTTTCGGGAAAATATGATTGAAGAACAAGTCGCATGTGTAAACTCGGACAGGCAATTTGGTTAACCTTTTGTCATCAAACAGTCGTGTTAATAACATGGCTTAGCAATAACTCGTATGAAATTAACGAATCTGTCAAAGAATTAACGGGATGCAGTTTTTTATAGGCTCTATTCAGGACTTAGTACAAGTAGATGCTTAGCTATACCCATCTTGCTCAAAAATGAAAGGTGGCTCAAAAACGGAAGAAGGCTCAGCACTTATCCTAAGGTTTAAGTGGGGTATGGGATAAATACCAGCGTAGTTCAAACAGAACTGGTATCTCAATTGCCGCAAAAGAACTAACCAGAAAAGGAATTTCTGGCAACATTTCTGGACTTAAACTTTCAGGACGTAGTGACACCTACGGCCTAACGACTTCGACAATTGCGGAACTAGCCAAACGTTACACCCATGTGGAACCAAAGGATCACCCTGGGCGACCCTGGGAAGCTGGCGCCGAAGAAATATTTGGCGATGACCAGGAGAATCCTACGTTTAATAGTAGGATTTCTGCATGGCCACTGTCAACCAAGGAAACACCTCCATACTATGGGGCTAGTTGACTCACCTCTATGCAGGATGTGTAAACAGGAAGATGAAACTATCAGGCATGTCTTATGCGAGTGTCCGGAGTTATCTTCAATAAGAGAGTGTGTGTTCGGTGAGTCTTGGCCTACACCTACCGATATAAAGGAGATGTCTCCTAATGACCTGTCCACCTTTCTAGGAAGGACAGGATGGACGATGACCTATGAGGACAACTCGGGAGGATGTACAATGGGTCACATGTGGCCTAAGTGCTGTGAGCCTACACTCACTCTCCCCACTTTACAGATACAGATACCTAATGTTAGTCCGGGGAAGTTAGTCCGAAAGTTGTGGTGAAACGAAAAAGATTTCCACCAGAGATTTTATTTTTTTAAACGAAAGTATATGTGGTATAGACCACTTTCCTATTACTACACTGTTTTCTCCGCTTCTAATGATCGTATCTAAAAAAATTTTTTTCAAAAAACTTGGTTTTTGGAGACAAACATTTTCAATATATTAATGAATCCATTAATGGTATTTTTCATTGTCAAATTTGAGAAAAACGTAGAGAAATTTTTTTTTCATTTAAACTTTATTGACATTGACAATATGACAGACAGTTGACTACTGTGAGGTGGTTATACTATGATTTAGAAAAATTATTCTCAGTCCAAAATAAATTTTGGGATAATCCCTTCGGATTAAATTGAATCCCGTACTAACCTTACAACATACATTCACAAACAGTTTAAGTCACTGGAATTATTTGATTAGCACTGTGACCTAATACTGAAGTTATTATGAAAGAATTCGGTGGTCAGTAGAATTTGCGTATGTAGATATACATATATGTAAATGCCAGAAACGAAAACTGTTTAGGGGTAGCCATAATTCAAAATAACAATGCCACATAATATATTTGGCTAATTCTAGTAGAATTTTCGTGTTCCGAATGTAATTTACATGCCGTCGTAAACCACATTAGGCATTTTTGTTGGTTCGAAATACAAACGGTTCTGGTTTCGGAATTTAAAATTATTTCTCTCGCAACACGTCACGAACATGTCTTAACATTTTGTGTACGTACATTATTAAAACTGGTGTTGGGTGTAATTGAATTATGTGCACTTTTTAATAAAGAAAATGCTGCAAAAATATTTCGATTTGCTTACAAGGTAATCAGATTTCAAGAACGAGGTACATGTTTATTTTAATAGTATAAAATTTATAAAATGAAAAAGATATGCTCAATTTTTATGAATGCCTTCATTGAAATAAACTTCAATCAGAAAAGTTGTATGGAATTTCGCCTTTTGGCGTCGGACAAACAAATCTGTAAAGTGTGTAACGCAATAACCTTTACTATTAACAATAATAAAACCCCACATACTTTTTCTTTGGTCGAAATTAAGACTGAAGTTCAAGATTTTCGATGTCTGTCGGTTAACCTTATATCTTGGAAAAAAAAAGCACAAAGTCAATTAATTGCAGATATTCTTTTAACGCAATATTAAGAGAGGTCTGCTTTTGATTGCTTTGTTCTTTATCAATTCGGCACTTGAGTGAAGGTTAAAAAGAAGTCCGTTTATAAACGTGAGGTTTCTATAATGGATGGAGAGTATCAATAATTCTTTTCGAATATGAAGAATCTGACATTCATTATAGAAATAAAATAACCCAATCAGATACTCATCCTTAGTAAACTGCAGCTTGTAGTTAGTTCTTTTGATGCTTAAGAACATCTCAACTCAACCAGAACCTTTATTTTTATTACTGATGAGTTTAAATAGTCTGGGAACTGGTTAGAAACAACAAATTAACTGTTTCGGGGAATGAAGAAGAAGAAGAAAGAATTATAAAGTAGGTTTATGATGGTCTCGCGAAAGATGTACTTCTTTTACCGGACCCAAATCATTTTGTGGTATCTATCGTGGAAGAAGTCCAAAAATATAAAAATGAACTTAGGTCTCCTGTAAAATACTCCAGATCAAAGACAGGCAAAAAGGTTATTCTGCTGCTTGCCAAGCTATATTGCTATTGGAGCCTCAGATCTCAGAGATCACACCGAATCTCACTGCTCACTAAGATCTCTGTAAGATGGTCAAAGTAGTGCGGATTCTGCGAAACTAGTCTGATCAGTTTTGCATCCTTTAAAAGTCAAAATATCAAGACCCACTTCACAGAATAATTTCCCTTTTCTCTAATATTATGCCAACGTACACCTTCAAGCGATCATTAAATTACTTATGTATAAAATCGTAATCTCAATGTGGTTTTATTTAAAAAATATTCTGCCTGACCTAAGATCTTTATTATTTTCAAATGTTGTGGATAAAGGTAGTTATTAAAACGAGAACAACATTCAGCAGCCAATAAACAAGTGAAATTTTCCATAACTCGGAATAAATTTGAGCTTTATACACAGTTTCTAACAGAGAAAATTTTAGGTGAGTGAGTGTATATAATGTAGTTCTTCATTTGAATATTCATGAAATTCCACCACTTCCAGCTGCATATTTTAACACTTTTTATTATGGTACCTATAAGTTTTGCAGAATGTCAGTTCTGAAGTTATTCGGGTGAAATTGAAAAGTTTATGTCCAAAATAAAAAAAGGAGTGAAATAATTAAAAATACAAGACCGGATTAAGGGAAGGATTCAAAGACCAAGATTTTTAAATTCCAACTAATCGAAATTCGCAAATATTCAAACTAAAAGTGCTTTTTAATGTCCAATTTATGTCAGCATTAAAAGAGCACAAAGAGCTTTCGCTACAGAAGTTATTGAATTTTATTAGCATCGTAAAGAATATGATCCATAAAATATTGTAAGTAACGACAGTTTTAGTTTAGGATATCCGAGTGAAATATTAAATTACGTTTCACTTATATAAGTAAATTATATTTATTCGGAAAATTGTGAATTATAAATATACGAGCTCCGCTACTGAATCCGGGGAATGTAAAGTCGCTGAGCTCTTTGACATTCGCCTGTTGTAGATGTGTTATATTTACAATGTAAATAAGAGGCTGTAAGAGGGTTTTGTTCCATAAGAAATTGAAATAGGGAGTCGGCGGCTGTACCTATATATATATCGCGACTATGATTGGAGTTCTTTGTTTTCAGTGGAAATACTGTCAAACTTTATGGTTGATAAATGACTACAAATATTGAATTATCCTGTTATTGCTTCAAGAAGCTTTCAAAAATATTAACTTCCAAGAGTGAAAGTAATTTGAAATGTTTATAAAATAAACGGTAAATGATGATTCGAGATGCACGTTTTAAGCGATTTTATTTTTCTTCATTCTCAAACATAATAAATATGTTGAAGACAATTTCTGAATAAAAGATATTTTTCGACGCCCATGCAATTGTTGTATTTCCCAACGTTCAGCTCAGTATATTTCTTCCATCATATCCTGGAACGTCGCATCTGGTGAAATGTATCGTCTGCTTCCCGCGAAAGTTAACGTAAAAATGGAATTTTTTTTGAAGCACCTGCATGGTAAAGAATTTCGTTAGAAATTCTCCAGAAATATCGCCGCGAAAAGTTTTTGTTCTTAAAGATAGAAGTAATGGAACATTTAAAATTTATAACTTGAAAATTTTAATAAGGATTTACATAAAGTCTTCTTAGAAGAAAGTTTCCAGGGTATAATATTGGTTTTTTTTAGTTTCATATGCTTTTGAAATGTGAATTACACCATTTGTTCAAAGTTTTTTTTTTGCGATATTTGAACGTTTAGAGCATCTGATAGCATATCTTAATTTTTTTGTTCTAATTTTGACATATAAAGTGACACTTTTTAAAACTGATTGACATTATGAAACGTCTTACTTTTTGTTACTAGTTGCATAAAGTAAAATTTTATGCAATTGGTGACGGAAAACGTATTTCAAAATTAGTGACAAAAAGAATTACTTATTCTATTTATTAAACTGTAATAATACAAGTTGAAAACATGAATTATAAATTAATTAATTATTATAAATATTGATAACACAATTATTGCAATTATTCAAATTAATTCCCGACGACATATTTTTTTCATTGCTCGAACTTGCTGTTATTTGGGAAGCGGCGCACATTGCATTAGATGTTTCACCAAATATTTCTTGCGCTATAAGATTTTTATTATTCACGGAATTTTCAACATATCCCTCCGCAACAGAAGTAGATTTCCAACCTCCATGCCTCTTTAATTTTAAAATATCAGCGCCACTGTCTGCTAGGAAAGTGGCAGAGCTTCTTATGAAGCAGTGGCCTGTATATAGAACAGGATTTGAAAGACCAAGAAATTGTGCAATAACTTTTGGCAGACTGCTAAATGTGTTAATTCCCACATGATTTCTGGTACATTTTCTATTCGCATATTTTACAAAAAATCTGTTGTTTAAGAACCTGGGGACGCAACTTAATATATTTTCTTAATATTTCAACAAGATTTGTATTTTTAATGTCTCCAGTGGTAATTGCAAACTGCCGTATAACTTTTGTTTTTGAAGGTGGGATATCAACACGAAAATGGCTTCCTTCGTCTATAACATTTTCAACTGGAAGAAATGTTAATTCTGCTTTTCTGCATGCTCCTGCCATTCCAATTATTATCATTGCAACCTTAGCCATTGAGTATTCTTTGTCATCAGCTTCCACTAAAAATTTGGCAAAATCTTCTTTAATAAAAACTTTTGACTTTTTAGCACTGTACCCGTCCGCTTGCCTTTTAATATATGCTACCAAATTTGTATATTTTTTAATATCAATATTCCTTTTCAGATTTAGTTCAGACCTTAACATTGAGTAATGTGTCCATAATGTGGAAACTTTTAGATCTTTCTTACCCTCAAAATATGCAAGTAAAACTTTCCCATTAACATGTTTAATTTTCTTCTCATAACACCACGTAACAAATTTTTCGTATGCCAAATCATAAACTGCCTTTGACTTTTTGGGAATTACTAATAATAGAGCATTACCTGCTGCCTCTTCAATATCGCTTCGTAGCTCTTCAGAACTTGAATCACTCATTTTTTTTAAATAAAACTAAAAATATATCAATCTCGCTAAAAACCTCCCGTCTAGACTAACATGAAGTAACAGCAACAAACTAAATTTATGTTTCCCAAATTTTTATCAATTATATTAAATTTTATTTTTTTATTTCTTTCTTCAAAATTAGAAAAAATCTTGTATGCAATACGTTACGAAATGAAATTTTGTGTAACTTGTGAGTTTTTGCGAAACTCACTTCGTTCGTTCCGCAAAAATCTCACGCGTTACACAAAATTAGGCATTTCGCAACTGATGGCATGAATAGCTATTATGTACTATAACCTCACTTTTCTTTTCAGCTCATGCTACAGTCACTTCTCTCTGGTTTGGATTTTGGTGCAGTGCCTTAACATAGTTGAGGTTAAAAAGTATAAGAAATCGTGAATAATAAAATGTTTAGCCAATTTTCCTCTTTCTTATTCTTTTGAAAAAAGATAACAACCACTGATGAGGTGATAATGTATCTTGGGCAACTCTTTATACCAAACTGCTACCTCTTAACTTAAAGATAAAGAGGGAAAGGAGGTAGGTAGCTAGGAAATTCAAATTGGAAATCATGACAGATCACTGGACTTCTCTTAGCCAGTTTTATTTGAAAAACCTTTAGATAGCATTCCAAGAACTTTCGTCTTCAAGACACCATTTAAGGTTGTCATTCGGAACCGCTAAAAATCAAATAATGCTAATGGATAAATAATAACACCTCTAGTCTTTCTATACATATTTTGAAATGCGAAAAACATCTCAAGAAACTGGCAAGACAAATGCCTTTCAGTGCCATCCAAGAAACAAAAAATTGGTAATGAACAATCTTGTGCCAAGGTGTAAGTACAACAACTGTGAAATAGAAAATTGAAAGGTTATCAGTATCTGTATCTGTAAGTTTTTTGAAGGGTGGGTGACCCCACAGCACTTAGGCCACAATTGACCATTGTGCATCCTTCTGAGGTTCAGACTTCCTCATAGCTCGTCATCCAGCATACTTGTTTGAAGTAGGCGATAACGTCGCCGGAAGTAAGCTCCCTATGCTGGCCTGTACTCACCAAATACAGAAAACATAAATTGAGAGAGTGTCGTACATTGACAAAGAATGTGTTCGACAGTCTCATCTTCCTGTTCACATCCTCTTCAAAGTGAAGTGTCAGACAGACCCAGTCTGTAGAGGTGTTTTCGTTTTCGGTCAGAATACCCGTGGCAGTCCGAAGGTTGTGTCTGTTCATAGTCACGTATTTTTTGACTACTTTCCTGTCCGGAAACTGCAGCAGTTCCTTGGCAAGCCTGCAACCGTCTGCATAATCCCATATACCCTTAAACTTTTCAAGGGAATGTTCCTTTATTAGGTCAATCATAGCCGACACTGACAGACCAATGAAAGTGCAAGGTCTCAAGAGTTTTTGGGAGGCTGCTTTCCTGGCTATTGAGTTTCTTTTGGTAATCTCTTTTTCGGCGATGTAGATAGCAGTGAACTCTGGTTGAGCCACGCTGACATTACAGCCCATTTAATGTTCAGAATCAGAGATCTGGAGTAAATTCCACATCCTGAGCCCATATTGGTTTTAGATCCGTGAAGATACGGAGTGCGCCTTCTTCTGATGTGTCTTGTGTGTTATATTTAATGATTACATTGTAGGGCCTAAGGAAGGCATATTGTGGTGAGATTGCGTCCGTATTTGCCTGCAGCAGTGGAACCTCATTGAGGGCTTCAAGCCACAGGTTACGTCTCAATCTACCAGATCCTACGTCGGTTGTATACCGGTAGAGCGGTTAGTTCAGTTTAAACTTCAATATCAAACGAGTATCCAACAAAATCAGACGCGACAAAAAAAAGACATCCAATAGGTAATGCTAACACAATTTTCCAATGTTATCTGAAAGCGATATTTTTAACAAAAGTATGAACCTTTGACCCTGTTTGTCGTAACTCAACTAAAAGGAAAACTGAAATTTATCCTCTTCTTGTTAAAGTGATACCAAGCGAAAAGATAAACTTTTTATTTTATTGTGTACGAGGTTAACCCTTTTTCCCCAGTAACATACAAACAAGTTTTTATCAGTTTTTCCTCAGCTTCCTTCTTTCAATTCGTAGCGGAAAAATAAATTTCTTTTGGGAGTAGTTAGTTATCTTTTTTTTTGTGGGTGTGTGAAATTGTGAAACATAGAAGCAAGCTATATATACAGCGTGGAAGTTTTTCTTATAAAAACTAGTTCCGTATTAATTTTTTGCCCGATTGACAGGTTGAAAATGGAGGTTTGTATAAAAATTTAGATTATTCCGTTACATTTCGAAGTAAAATCATAAGGACTGTACTATTTAGTGTTAGACAAATTTGAATCAGGTTATGTTAGGTTAGGTTTGTGGTGCCCTCCAGTGCGACAGGCAAGAGTCTATTGTGGCTCACACCTATTCAGATTTCACCAAACAAATTCAGCTTTCTTAACAAAGCCTATTAATTTTTTTGGTGAATGATATTTCAGGTCCGAGGGCGAAAAAGAGACCCTACCAAAAATCAGATACCTGATTCGAGCCGCGGCGGGGCAGGCACAAATTATACAGGGTGCGGCAGATGAACGGTCAATTAGAAATATCTAACTGAAGGTATCTGAATTATGAAAATTGGCATGAAGGAGTTTTGAGTAATGAGCTATTTAATGAAAATATTGCCGTCACCATTCTACTTCCGGTTATACCGGAAGCTGCACATAACTTTGTAATTTTCAATGAAAGACCCTGTATATTTTTCAATTTTAGGAATATTTACATTATTCTGAACATTTTTGGTCGATACTTCCCTATACCAATTTTGAACCGTTTTTGAGAGATGATAATTGAACTTTTTTACCATGTACATAAAATTCAATATTCTCTAATGTATTTTGAATAAAACTTTAAATTCCTCAGGAACCATTCACCACAAACCGCTTTATCGTTTACACTGTGAAGTTACTTTTTTATCATACAGGGTGCTGTCAAAATTGGAATAAAAACGGAATCCACAATCTTCGCGTAATTCCTTTTTTTCAAATGGGAAACCCTGTATGTGACTATTCATTTTAAAAGAATTATACCTATCTCCTGTAGTTTCCAAATAAATCAGCTTTATTTATCAAGTAATTGTACCAGCAATGCACGCTTTACCTTATAATGAGGATAACGAAGCTTAATTTCAACAAGATGTTACACCGGCTCAAAATCTTCGTGGAGTAGGCACATTGCTTGATGAGATATTTAACGATAGATGGATAGCTAATAATGGTCCGTTTCTCTGGCCACCAAGATCCCCAGAATTGTCACCATTAGATGACTATATTTGGGGATATGTTGAAAATAAGGTATCAACAAAAAATGTTCAGAATAACGTAAATATTTCTAAAATTGGAAAATATATAGGGTCTTTTATTAAAAATTACGAAGTTTTGTGCAACTTCCGGTATAACCGGAAGTAAAATGGGGACGGCAATATTTTCATTGAATAGCTCATTATTCAAAACCCCTTCATGTCAATTTTCATAATTCAGATACCTTTAGTTCTCGAGATATTTCTAATTGACCGTTTATCTGCCGCACCCTGTATACTCTGTTGTTTCATCATTTTCCAGACAAAGACGGCAAGTCGGATCTTCCGACAGTCCAAGCTTTTAACAGATGATTCAGAAGACAGTGGCCTGTTAGACAACGTAGGTCATGCCTGATATAGTCTAAAATTTGGTTGGAGACATTCTTCGATTGATGTATGAAAGCCTTTGAATGAAGCAATCCTGGTGAATTATGCCAGAAGTCTAAAGCTCTTTTTGTTGTCCAGGTATTCAGTGTTTTTTTGGCAAAACTTATTGAGATGCCAATCGTAGGTTCTGGTCCGATAGAAACACCGTGCAGCTCCCTCCCTAGCAAGAAAATCTGCCTTCTCGTTTCCTTCCATGCCAGAATGGCCAGGGATCCAAACCAGCAATACTTTATTGAGTTCTCCTATTAGGGAGTCTTTTTGGCAGTGTAAAACCAATTTCGACGGTACACGGTAAGGGCTAAGTGCTTTCAAAGCTGCTTGGCTGTACGAGAAACTTTTTATTGTTCTATGTATTAGATTGGCTTGCTCCATTCTCTCCACACACGAAACAATGGGGTGAATTTCCGCCTGAAATACTGTTGCATAGTATCTTAGTGAGGTTGAAAATTCTGTCCTAGGTCTGCGCCCGTATACACCTGCACCAGATCCTGAGGGAGTTTTTGAGCCGTCTGTGTACCAACAGCGAATTAAATCTGGTATTTTAAATTTTGTGTTCAACATTTTAAATGTCAAAATTGAATTACTCCGTAATAAATTATTCAGCTTTTGCAACAAAAGTTCAAATTGTAATTTTCAAATTAAAATCCTCTATGAAAATTTTATGATTCGGTTATTTTTTAACAAAATGTATGTTATATACAAAAACCACTCCTTTTCATTCTATTTTAAGGCAGCAGTGTTTTCCTCAGGCGAATTGCCTCTTGAAAAATTGATAGGGTTGTTAAAGTCCCGATTTACTGCACGGGTAGGTTTTCATTATTGCCTTTACCTAGACAGGCAGTTTTATTGTGATTACGCCATCATTCGACAAGGACAACTGATTCACTCGAATGTCTTCCAATTCTGCCTCTTCTTGAATTAAATGAATAATTTTATGGGGTCAAACCGTATCTTACCGAAATTGAACTTCTACGCAACATTGTTCTTATCATTTTAAAATATACAGATCGCGAGGAGTCTATTCGAGCCATACGATTTACACAAGTACGACAAGGATAATATGTGTGAATCGCATGGCTCGAATAGACTTTTCGCAATCTGTATATACAGTGTGGAGACCACTTATGGAATAAAATTCTTTATGTCATTAAATGAAGGGTTCAATGAAACTCGAAGTCAAACCACAATATATTTAATGTCCGTTGGGACTCAAAACTTGCAACTAGTTTCGGTAACAATTACCATCATCAGGCTATAACAAATAGAAAATGGTACCTCATTGTAAAGATCTAAAGACACAATAAAAAAAAAAGATTTAACAAAGTTTTGAGTCCCAACGGATATTAAATATATTGTGGTTTGACTTTGAGTTTCATTGAACCCCCTTCATTTGGATTCTATCCACATTTGAGGTATGGATGAACTCTTAGGGTTTATGTCATTATTTTGGAAAATTATAAAAAATGCCGAGATACATCAAATTTTGAATTAAGTTGTGCATTATGTAAACATAAATTTAAATGTACAGGGTGATTCACGCAAGTATGCCATAGTCGGTGTTGTTTTTTTTTAATGAAACAGCCTGTATATTTGCATATTTTCGAAATACTCTTAATGAACCGATGGTCAATTATGAATTATACTGGGTGAAATTTTTATTTTTACACTTATTAAACTTATACATAAAATACCTGATGTATTTGATTTTAATACATTGAAATAAATGCTCAAAATGTTCTCCACCTAGTTGTTGGCAATAGCACAGTCTCCTATAGAACTTCTCCTTAAGTTTGTTTAAAGTTTGAGGTGAAAAATTCCGTATTTCTGTAGTTATCCTGTCTTTGAGGTAGGTCTACAATGCTAGTTGATTGTGTTGACTTTGTTCTTGAGAAATAATCTAACGGCGTGAAGTCTGGCGATCTAGCTGGCCACTCAATAGTACCTCTTCGTCCAATAAATTCATTGGGGAAGATTTCATCTAAATAAGTTCTTACCATTAAAGTATAATGGGGTGTTGCCCCGTCTTACTGGAACCAAACATTTTCATTCGGTAAGCTAGGATCTATTGCGTTGGGATATAAGTTTGCCAACGCAGGGATAACTTCATTTCTAAGCATATTCAAATATTTTTCAGCTGTCAAATTTCCATCTATCAATATAGGATCAATAATATGGTCGCCTATGATACCGGCCCAAACGTTCACCTTTTGAGGGTACTGAGTATGTGTCTCACGCATCCAATTAACCACGCTGACCAATATCTACATTTCTATCGGTTTACCTCTCCATTCAATGTGAATGTTGATTCGTCAGAAAAAAGAATGGTACCAAGAGCTATCTCATTTCTGTTCATCAGCTTATTCATCAATCTTTCGCAGAAATCCATTCTACGATCTGGATCGTCTTCTGTTAACTCCTGCACAAAAGTTAATTTGTAGGGATGAAGTTTTTCTTTATGAAGACATCTTAGAACTGTTGTATGACTAACATTATTTTCACGGGCAATTTGACGTGTACTTGAAGTTGGAATCTCTTGGACACTTAACAAAATATCCACTTTCACATCATCTTCAACGAAGTGTGATTTTCTTTTCAATGGTTTGACTTGTCCAAGTTCTCTGAATTGTGCATGAATTTTAGACACAGTACTTTGTGAAATATTAGGCAATTCGGGATACCTGTGATTAAATAAGTTTGTCACTTCAACTTGACCTCTGCAGTTATCCCCGTACCCGATTATCATTAAAATCTCAATTCGGTGAGTCTCAGTTAAATATTTCATTGTTATGTCGACAAGGAAAGATTGTTCGACAAAGATTTCACTTTTTCAGTACAAACTATCAACACATCAACAACTGACAGAATAGAAAACAATCCACATTATTTACCGATTTAAAACAATCCACATTATTTACCGATTTTGTCTAATTATTGGCGTTTTTAGGCAATTTTTTATGATAAAATTCATGGGCGTAGCAGGTTTTGTTTAATATAGATACAAATATGTCTAATAATTAGTTAGTTTAGATTTTTGATAAATCCATGCTTAGCTAATTTAAAAAAGTACCAATATTTCAAGTGTAATGAATTTTTAATTTTAAAATTTCACCCTGTATAATTCATAATTGACCATACATTATTTAGAGGATTTCAAAATTATGCAAATATACAGGATGTTTCATTAAAAAAAAACACCGACTATGGCATACTTGCGTGAATCACCCTGTACCTACATTTGCATTTATGTTTACATAACGCACAACTCAATTCAAAAGTTGACGTGTCACGGAATTTTGAATAATTTTCTAAAATAATGACAAAGAATTTTATTCCATAAGTGGTTTCCACACTGTATAAAAACCATTACACCAGTGGCACTGAAATTAGTAAAGAGATATACCAATTTGAACGAAAAATTTATTTTCCCAACACCGTATCCAATTTCATTCGGCGCTCATGTACATCACAATTACCGGAGTTTTAGATCGTGCTCTGAATTACGGATGTCATTGTACAGATCAAAGGTTTTCTGAAAAGGAAATAGGCTGAAAAATTCAGGTTTTAGAATTGGGGTTCCTTTGAAACTAATGAAATCACTACCGTGTATGCGAGTTCTAAAGTTAATTGATTTCTGTCGCACTTATACGTATACACCCCGAGAAAAACTTTTGATTTCGACGGAAAACTATCGAAAACACGTTCCATTGAAGAGCCATTTACCTTAGATTACTTTTCTGTTTAAATTGGATGGAGTAGGTTTTTTCCATTTTAAAGTGTCGTTTTTCCGAAATGAATTATTGATGAGGCTATTAGTTAAAACCGTCAGCAGCCATGGAAATCATCCTGGATCTACCTTCTCTCCATATATTTTTGGAGAGAGGCTAGGTGGACAACATACAAAATTGCGCATATTTCTAAATGCACAAATCAGGCTTATACAGAACGAAGCAGAATGCTAGTGGCACTGTAAATCACAGTTTTCTGGGAATGACCTTTGACATAATGCCTCCAACAGTTAACTACGACCTGCCTTACACCGTCCTAATTCCAAATAGAGATAAATGGGTCCTCCGTAAGGATGAACTATTAAGAGCAGACAGCTGTTGGTACACAGACGGCTCAAAAACACCCTCAGTCTCTGGTGCAGGTGCATACGGGCGCAGACCTAGGACAGAAATTTCAACCTCACTATGATCCTATGCAACCGTATTTCAGGCGGAAATTTACGTCATTGATTCGTGTGTGGAGAGAGTGGAGCAAGCCAATCTCATACATAGAGCAGTAAAAATTTTCTCGGACAGCCAAGCGGCTTTGAAAGCACTTAGCTCTCACCGTGTAACGTCGAAATTGGTTTTAGACAGCCAAAAAAGGCTCTCCTCAATAGGAGAACTCAATGAAGTTTTGCTGGTCGGGATCCCTGGCCATTCTGACATGGAAGGAAACGAGAGGGCAGACTCTCTTGCAAGGGAGGAAGCTGCACGTGTTACTATCGGACCAGAACCTACAATTGGCATCTCAATAAGCTTTGTCAAACAAACACTGAATACCTGGACAACAAGAAGAGCTTTAGACTTCTGGCATTGGTTCATTCAAAGGCTTTTATACATCCTTCGAAGAATGTCTCCAAACAAATGTTAGACTATAGCAGGCATGACCTACGTTGTCTAACAGGCCACTGTCATCTGAATCACCATATGTTAAAACTCGGAAGATCCGACTTGCCGTCTGTGTCTGGAAGATGATGAAACAGCAGAGCATAAAATTTGTGCCTGCCCCGCCGCGGCTCGAATCAGGTATCTGATGTTTGGCAGGGTCTCTATCTAGCCCTCGGACCTGAAATATCATTCATCAAATAGACTAATCGGCTTCGTTAAGAAGCTGAATTTGTTTGGTGAAATATGAATAGGTATGAGCCACAATAGACTCTTGCCAGGCGCAGTGGAGGGCCTTATAGACCCACTTACCACAAACCTAACGTAACCTAATTCAAAATTCATTCGAGCCAGATGTAAGCAAAATCACAAAACTGTAACCCACATCTTATCTGACTAGATGGATGAAATTTAAACTGTGGACATGAGCACCGAGCACGTGTTCACGTGTGCTCAGTGCGTGCAAAAAAAGGTCTAAGCGCGCCTTTAGCTAAGTCACATTAATACTTTTCACAATAAGGATTGAAAGAAAGCAGGATTTTTTTTCAGAGACCCTAGTACATTCCATTTTATATTTAAAATTTATACAACCCTCTATTCGTTTATCAAGTATTCAAGACTTTCCGCCCAAAATCCTCTCTAGTTTGTTTCAGGTGCTATATATCTTTGTGTTAAAATCGTGTTCGGTAACCTTAAATTTTTATTGGAAATCTCTTTGCCGTCTAAAGCGAATTCAAAATACGTAATAAGCTTCCCTCCCAGTTATTTATTGTCAGGAAAAACTATTAAAATTGCATGGTAGTAATTCTTCTTCGGAAAACTACAGTTATTTACTTTAGATTTTCACGGCGCAGCTTCTTTATGTGAAAATTGGTTATTTGTTGAAAATTAGCACTTTCCTGGAAAAGTTTTATAGAGATATCTAAGTACCTGTTATTGATGTGGTAATATATATTCAACTAATGAGTTTTATTGTGTTTTCCTTTTCTCTGGCTTTAAGGAAAACTGAGAATCGTTGAGGACCAAGAAAATCAATGGATTTTCAAACTCCCCAAACTAATTTATTATTTTTGTTTTAATCTCAAACTCCTTGAAGCTGTGGCTTTTGCAAGAATCATGTTGATGTAGTTTTGTGGCACGCTTTCTCCACTTAGATCTTTCCCAGAATACAAATTTCTCATCAACTCAAGGGTCCTCTGTCTTCAAGTAGATTTGACTTCCAAGGAACTCTATTCAGAATTTTTTTCTCCTCTTCAGTCTTTGAAGAAGCATTCTGTCACCTCTACAGCTTGATATGTCAATCCATCGTCAGAGGCTGCCAAGAAGTCGTCTGGAATGATTCTACATCCACTATCTCCTGTGTTGAAGCCTTTCAGATGCTAGGCTTTGATTTTGCAGCTATGGCGTTCACGCAGATCTGCTTATTTCTTTTCTTCTTGGAACATTTCCGCTCAACCCAGCATTTTCTTTTTGTCTTATTGGGGGAGAAATAATAATATAGAATTATACAAAAGGGAATGAAGATGAGGTATAAAATGTAATCAAAGACTTCGAAATAACTTGAACAAATGATGGTTTTATATTTATGTTCATTATAGATAATGGAAAAGTAAACAATACGAATGCTACTTCATTAAAGCTCTTGGCTTCTTAAACACCCAAACAGAGTATTGCTTTTAAGAGCCAGAGTAAACAATAAACTTCACCATATTCATTATAAATCAAAAACAATGCGATAAATGCCACAAAGTTCAATACCGCAGATGTTTGGCGATTTTGCAACTCCGAAACACTCCTTAGCTCGCACGTAATTCCTTTTTGAGGTGTAGATTTTGGTAAATTACAAAAGTTTTAATTTCCAACCGAGCTATGGAGGGGCGATTTTGTATTATGGAAAATTTAATCTTCCATGTAGATATCGGGAAAAACTTTGACAAGTCAATATAAATAGTAGGAGAGCCGGAGGCTTTTTTTACAAACAATTTTATTACGGATAATGTTTGTCTGCTCTTTGAAATTGACTCTGTTGATTCAGTTTCTTCAAGCATATTTCAAAAAAGCCTTCCTTACATCTACAGCATATAAATCTGCAGTGATAAATTTAATATTATTGTTAAAGAAAAATTTCATTTTGCTATGAAGATACGTTTGCACGAATTGGGAATTTCTAATTAGCAGAATACACATCATTATGACATCCGCACAGGTACTTGATGATGGCTCGATACTCCAACGTCCAACTTCACACTGACACTTCTAATGAGTTATTGTTCGTTGCTATGGTAACGCAATATTTTGTTTATGCATAGAAGTGGTCTAGGCTATAGTCTGACAGCACGCGAAAAGGTCACAGATGCTAGTCAGGTAGTAAACCATAAGCGTCACCGTTCATCTAAGGAATTTATTTACTATTTAATTTTATACCCGATCTGATAATATATCAAGGTAATATGAATCTAAATTCGGTTAGTTAAAACAACTTGATAATTTCCAAGAAACATTACAATAGGGTCCTTCTAGGGATTGTCCTAATGACTATTTAGAAATTTTGCAGGTATACCTACCTATACGGTGAAACTTGGTCTCGCCCAAATTTGTATAATTTGTTTTGCTCAGAGTCGCTTACGTTCTATAAGTGTTAATTGTGTTGTGAAACATGTCTTCAAGTTTCACCCCAGTAAAGTGTAAGAGCGTGCTTAGCTTACAAACGAAGACTGTAGTGTTAAATGTGCATGATGCTGTTGTACATCAAATGCCGGCTGCTACTGTTAGAAATATAGTTTCGACATGTTCCAATATGACAGGAGTTAGTGAATCTACTATTTACAGGCTTCTAAGGGAGAGGAGAAATGGAAATATATCTCCACCTAAAAAGTCAACTGGAAGAAAACCACTTGACCTTCATGAACATATGCAAAATACAATAAGACGAAAACTACACGAATTATATTTTAAAAAAGAGATCCCAACCCTCAACATAATTCTAAGAATGGTAAAGGAGGACGAGAATTTGCCTGACATAGGGCGAAAAACTTTGTGGAAAATATTACACAAATTAAATTTTACTTGGGAGAAGCAAAGTCGCAAATCATTGCTAATCGACAACGAGCAAATAATATGTTGGAGACGACAGTATTTACGAGATGTCCGAAAATACAGACAGGAGGGAAGACAAATCTATTATCTAGATGAGACATGGCTCAATGAAGGACATTCAGTGAAAAAAATTTGGCAGGACAAAAGTATTAAAACCAGTCGTCAAGCTTTCATAGAAGGTTTATCTACTGGACTGAAAACTCCTATCGGTAAAGGTTGCCGACTAATAATAACGCATATTGGATGCAATCAAGGGTTCGTTGAAGGTGGTTTACTGGAGTTTCAGTCAACATCAACCAAAGACTATCATGAAGAAATGACTGCAGATGTTTTTGAAGAGTATTTTACACAAATGGTCGAATTAATTCCAAATAATAAAAAATAAAATAAAAATAATAAACTAATATCGTAATCTCCGCCACTGCCGCAATATTTATCGTTTATCTGGCATTGTTCAGTTTTATTACCATATTGTAGGGATGTATAGATAACCAATACAGACACCTACTTGTTTTGCATTAGAATTTTAGTATTTACTTGTAAAATTCTTAGGATCAATCTGTAAAAGATAAATTTCTATTTGAATATTTAATGAGGCTACTGTGCTGTCAGACATTAAGAAATAGAGTATAACTAGATATCAATACATCCTCGTACATTTCGAAAAATATGAAACTAGCTCTCAGACTAATAATTTACTGATTCTAATTCGCGAGCTTCGCGTTATTTTAGTTACAAAAAAAATACTCGACAAACGAAAAAGTTACTTCTTTACAACAAATCACGACCGAATTAGATTTGTTTTGATGGATTCAGAAAGTAATTATACCGTTACTTTTTTTGGACCAAATAATAGTCCCGAAGAAGTTGATTATAATCTTTTTTAAATCTAGTGATTTTGGTATTAAAACACGATGTCTAAATGTCGATGACAATATTTTTGGTGCAGCTTTTCCGTACGTATATCTATCCGCTAAAATTAGCATTGTTCTCGTATTCAATAAACCCAAACTATCTATACATACACATAGCGTGGTAGATTCATTTTATTGGGAAAATCTGACAAGTATTGTTAATATTTATGCACCGTGCCATGATTGCACTCGTTAAAATGAATAATGTGATTTATATTAGATTGTAATTATCATATCGAGGCCCTGTATTATGTCCTGCGAATGTTGCATAAATCTATCGGTTATTATTCGCTATCATGATACGTTGCTATAACCCTCGACGTGCATTAGAGATTGAGTGAGTGTATAGATTGTTGTATTCGTTATTATTTGTCA